>JASANE010003746.1:0-18815 GCA_030248225.1 Trileptium ribeirensis
AATATATGTTTATATGTTCCCCAGCCCTCTTCTTGAGGTTTATATTTCAAAACATAACATTTTAAATTTATTGTATCCATCAAGTATAGCAGCGTTATAATTACTACTAAGTCGGGCAGGAATAGGTTAGTTGATTGAGCGCCTACTTGCGGATCCAACAGCTGGAGATTGTTGGTTCCACTGCCAACCCTAAGTTTCAAGGCGACTAGGTACTTTTCAAATCACTTTCTCTTAAAATTCCTATCGCTAAGTCCAATTATGAAATTGGATATATAACAAGCACGTATATTTATTACTAATTTACATATAGTTATCGATTAGATAACTGATAAATTTTCCAGTGCCTTGTTCAAAACTCAGTATTTCTTATGGCTTGGCCGATATTCGACAGCCGATACCGATATTACAATGTTCGCAAAGTAGAGCTACGTGTGCACAAATACATAAATGTTCTTATATATATTAGGTGCATGTATATATTCACCTGTTTATTCACCTGCGCGCCCCATTTGTATTGTTCATCGATGATAAATCCATATTGGCATAACGATTGGGGCGATGAGACCCATTTGATAGGGCCTAAAATGAGAGATACCGCGGCAGAACACAGTTATAATTCCGGCAATGCGCCGGAAACGTGAAGCAAGCGTTTGAACGATGCTAATGTCGGTGCTTCAACAACGTTGGACGGGAGGTTATTCCAAGTGTTGACCACGCGGTGACTAAAGAATTGCAATCGTTTATTGGATCGCGCAATATCCGGTGGCTTTATCTAGTAGATATCACCACGAGTGTTAGCATTACCATCAACGAAAAACTTATGATGCGGAAGGTTGACTTTACTATATATAAATCGTTTATCATCGCTACTGTATTTTGTTAATTTTGACAAGCATTGGAACCTCAATTTCGTAGAATTCTGTTCTCAAGGCAATTTGTTATTTATGATAGAACTGTACATCATCGTATTGTAGTTAATTGTGGTGTAGGTTGGTTGATGGGTTTGGTGTGCAGTTTTCTACTCCTAATTATATTTTTAAGAGTAGAAATATTAGTGCAGTTCTCCTTTTTGTTCATCGTCATTTTGCTAAATATAAGCAGCGACTCATCGACAATCACCAACCTTAATTGATCAGATGCTGCAGATCGTCAGCGAGTCTCGTCCTATAAAGGAGACGCCAACAGGACCTTGGGATCCGCAACCTCAACAGCAGGATCTTTCCTTTATAATGGGCGTTTGATTGTTTTATTGCATTTGTAGCAAATGGTTTAGTTGAAACACCTATGGCTATTGTCCCGCCTGGATATAAAATTTTCGAATGGGTGTACGGTTGGAGTACATTCGTTGAAGAAAACCAGTATATATATATATATATTATGAATTTTCAGGTATATATTGAGGGTGATTAGCAGCGGAGCGAGCGGAGCTACCGCTGAAAGCGCTAGGTAGAAGGTTGTGAATTTTTTGCTTGTTGGTGTTATTCCTAGCTCATCTTCGAATGATGGGCTCAATTTGTTCTGAGCATCTTCGAATGAAGGCCCAGAGGCTGATCCAGGATTTCACTGTGGGGATCCCCAGTGCCGCACCGCCAAGTCCCCCCACCCCGATATGCCGCGCTCAATACCAAAACGCGCCCAAGGCGCTCTAAATCTTTAGACACTAGTAAGATTATTTCTTCTCTGTTTCAAGAGGCGTTCCTGAAGCGGGAACAGTTAAATTATGCGGAGAAAATATACCAGAAAAAGAATATTTATGTTAGATGCTTAGATTTCGTTGATAGAAGATTAATTTGGAAAGTACATATTAATAGGTATTGCTAGGAAAACTATAAGAACAGTACTTAAGTCATGGATGCATCATAAGTTTGTCCGTAGCTGGTTGTAGAATAAAATTTGCCAACATACTAAAAAGTTCAAATGTGCAAGAGATCAGTGACTTTCTTTTGAAAATGGGTAAAGATAATGTTTATTCAAATAGTTACCGGACACTCATCAACTATCTATGTACTACTCTTGGGGATCTCACTGCACCCCTCCTCCCGTGGCGGCTTCACATTGCCCTCCCCACATTCCTCCGACGCGCGGCGAAGGCAAACGGAAAATTGTTTGGGTATCTTAGCTAAAGTCAGGAAAAATTTCGTAATGTATTGCCCAAATTGGAAAAAAATTGGGGTAATTTCCTTGGTCATCTCAACATCCTCGATCAGCTCATCAGAGAGTGAAAAAAGTGAGGAGGCTGGTGCCGCTATCCTACCCGATCGACGCCCATGGCATCAATGGATATCGACAGTTTTTTGTTTGATAGCAAAGATGATGACTATGTCCCCTTTAGTTGTACGCTAGTAGCTCTGACCTCATATTTCGGGAGAAAATGGTCAAAATCTGGTTTTTAGTGGTTCTACGCTAAAATTAACAATGGGTTACTTACCAGTGTTTTGCAGCGCATATCTCGCGCTTTTCATTATCTAGAGTCCAGCAAAAATACACAATCATTTCATTGGTTTTCTGTTTAGGTATAGGTTCGATGAACCCGATTTCCGTAACAATTTCGATATGTAACAATTTTGGTAATAATGAATTTTATTTTACGCGATCTGTTTATGCCTACCATGGGGCCAAGTAATGTCAATGCAATTTACATGAAAGCACGCCAACAGATGCGATACTAAAAATGAAAGACAACGAAGCAAAACGGCGACTTATATATGTTTGCCAAAAACAAACAATATGCGACAAAAGTTTCGCGAAATATGACAAGTTACACAACAGGGACCAGAATACTGTCAGAAACTTGATCACGGACCAAGCAACAGTTGGATACCGGCTGTACAACTGTTTCAACGCCGGAACATGAATCACTACCAAATTAACATAATCAGGCACCGCTGATCATTATTGGTGATGAAAATGATATCGACCTTGACATTGATATCAATGACAATATAGTGTTATTATGTCATAATAATACAGTTGTAGAAAACCCGGGTCAATTGGTGCCGGAAAATCAATAAAGTACCACCGTTGAAGATAACGCACGACAGTTAATTACGGCGATTTATTTATTTTTAGTTTTTGTAGGTCTTTTAAAAGCAATGCCAATTAGTCATGAAGAATTAGAGCTAAGAGATAAACGTCCGTGCGCAAGTATTCGCGCTGATCTGAAAGAATGTCTGCTAGCAACCGACTGCGTTGAGCTGGTAGGTATTCTATAGTTATATCAAATTGTACGGGCGCTAGCCAAAATAATTCCGTAGGTATTCTATAGTTATATCAAACTGTACGGGCGCTAGCCAAAATAATTCCAACGGCCGTATTAGTGAAATCTATCCTGCTAAAATCGGTTATTTTTTGGCTTTGAGCAATACATCCGATATAATGCCCAAAACATCCACACCTGGTCTTGAAGGTATTACTATTTAGCTATAGAGACTATTATTTGAAGTCGTAACTATTTTGAGCATATAACGTGACGCCAGTCTGTCGTCGTTAATAGTTGAAACGCAACGAACATGTTTTCTGTGCATATTTGTTGTACCAAAACCTGCCGCATGTGTCAACTCCACACTTTCACTAGTTTAATGTGAATACGTAAATGAAAAATATATACCTCTAGGTTCTGTTTCCGGCGGGGACGGGGGTTGACATAGTGGTTTCGTGTCCAGTGATTGCGCACTCGAAATGGTAAAATTTTAACGCCAGTACAGCGAAATTTTTTTTTATTTCGACGTCGCTGAATTTTGCCAAATTACTATTTTCATGCCGCTAAGCCACTCTGGTCCGTGTAATTCAGTATTTATGCATAAATTAATAGCAATTTCTTAGAAATATAAAAGTATAAGTGGCTATAAAAAAGTATATTGACCCCGTTTTGGGTGCTTTGGCCTCCGAATTTTCTTAGGGCAAGAAATTTTGATGGAAAGTCAAAATATTTCTAAGAAGCGGCGAAAACCCACTAGACCTCGATATACCCATTCTCTTCATGGAAAGCTGGATTAGGGGTTATTTTTCACATATGTAGCCCCACAGTGCTTGCAGTACCAATTGTATTGATACTAATCCAATACAAATACTTTATTGTGCTCAGCAATCAAAAGCTATAGACCCACGCCTTTCGTATTTTTATTCCCAGTTATGCCGGAAAACTACCGAAATTAGCATGTTTATGATGTTAAGAGATAACGACATGCCAATTACAATGTTTAAAACATTGAAGCCAACCAGATAACCTTATAAGCCAGATAACCTTGTTTACTACAACAAGCAAACTCCGTCTGTAAAGATTCCGAAAAGTCATCTTATTGGTAGTATTTTTAAACTGAATTATAATAACAGCTGCTATGTCAAATATAACAAATTTGTAACTGTGTAGAGGGCTATGCTGGACTCGATGGTATGTTTTTAGTGGCTGAATATCAAGTGATACTCTCACTTTTAACACTAACTTCTAGATTATGTGTTGCCAGACTTAGAGCACATTTTACGGAAACAATTACACTGCACCTCAAGGGGTGGGTGGGCAGTTTCTGTTTGAGCGTTCGCAAGTCCAGCTGTAGCATTGGTCCACCCGTACTCTATCCATAATATAACAATTTGTTGTTATGCTTGAAGTGGCGAAACGTAATCGTTTCCTTTAATAGTACGCTTGGTTTAATATTTGCAGCACCGTCGTACGCCTCGCGACTGCTTAACGACAAGAGATCCAAGCGTACCTGATCAGTGTTATCGATTTCAGCAGCTATTGTTCGAATGCAAACGGTCAATCGTAAGTTGTTTTGAGCTGTATATATGTTTTGTTAGAAATTTAAGTTTCCGCTGCCCAATATTGGAAGAGTTAACATACACGATGGTTTGCTTGGCACTTATGGACAAAATTCATAGTTTAATTAATCCATTGTTCAAACCGAAAATTAAAAGTGAACGGTTTCTTTTATGGGGTGAAAGGTTTCTTTTGATGGGCTTGTCGTACTTGGTGGAAAATTCAGGGAAGGGGCCGCCATTTTTTCAGCTATGCGCTCATAGTCTAGCCTCCAAGCATCTCATACCTCAAAAGAGATCTCTTCGAGACCAGAGTCGCCCCATTTCAGCTATGCTCATCACGACCCCATAAAGTTAAGAGAAACGGGAAAATCAATATCTTAATTTGGTTTTTGTAATTTTGGCCATAACTCGACATTGTATGTGCGAATTAACCTATGTAAAAAGTAGTTTTAAAATATGAATATGGTTTGGTAGTATGGCTACTAGTTAGATCACCAGGGAGACGATGCTAATTGATGAAAGGAGCAAGTGTAAATATTAAAACAGTTACGTTGACAATAATTTGGGCGGGTACATGAAACCATAAACAACTGTAAGTATATATATGGAGAATCTGGGGTGCTCATCACGATGGTGATTCCGAAATTGTACTGTAATGTCTGGATTGTGTTATGCTGGGGTCGCTTAGTATAAGGGAGACGTGAAATATGGTTCTCGTTTATATGGAAAATCTGGGGTGCTGATCACAATGCTGATGCCAAAATTGAACTATGATGTCTGGGATATGTTATTTTGCGCGCATACTGTAAGCGAAACGTGACATAGGGTTCTTTTTACTAAATCTTCTATAAATAAACATGTTAAGTACGTATCGATATATATTTTTTCAGATTGATATGCGGACTCGATTTCGTGGTCGCAAGGGATACTAAACAAATATCAAATAAATTGTTTTCTCCGCCGCCAACACAAATTGCCAATGTGCGTTAGCCAAGCAGTTTAGCGGTGACCGTAGCTCGATCTAAACTGTTACTTTGTTTATATTCGGATCAACAATGTTAATTGTACGTCAGTAGCGGACTTATTTTTAAATTATAATACTGTTCAGTTCACATTATCGTCTTACATTCCGAACCAACGTTTCAGCGGCTTTTGCAGTCAAATTATCTCGGATTACAGTGTGTATCATTAGTATAATTGCTATTAGTGCCGTTGAATAAACCTATTTACTACTAGCTATAAAACTCAAGTATTGTTGATTAAAAGTAAAACACAACATAGAAAGCTGAAAATCTGAATTTGGAATATCATATAATTAGTTTGGAAAGTATTAGTTCTGGCAACTGCTGTGATATTATAATTGCCAACAAAACTGTTAACTTAATATAATTCACTGCTATATAATGTTTATGCCAGCTGTTGACACCGCGTGTGAATTTGCAGTGAATTAAGCGGAAGAGTTGAGCAATGTCGAAGCTGAAGGGACAGCGGCTGGAAAATGAAGTTAACCGCCTTCGTGCCGACCAGAATTGGGACCGGCTTGTGGAGTTGCTGCCGCTGGTCAAAGACTCGGGCTCCGGGATTCAGTATATGGCCCATTTCCTTATCGCCGAAACGGAACTCGAACGCTTTGTAGAGCGGGTACCATCGTTTCCGACGCCTGACCACGCGAATAAAGAAGGATTGAAAAAGGTTAGCCGGATGATTTTTGTGCGCTTTCGTGAGCAAACTATTGATCGTGCAGATAGTTCGGTTAGACTTTTTCAACAATGCACAATATACTTTGTTTATGTTTTTTGTTACCTAGCAAGAGTTGAAAGCCCTAGCGTTCGGTCACAAGCCGACGTTCAGGCTTCCCAATCGCAGAAAGTTTTGCCAGAAGCATGAAGGGATGAAGGGAAAGGTCATGGTTCGGAACTGGGGGCGCAGCGTTATGCCAGGGGGCATAAACTAGGAGCCCACATCTCTTTAACCGGTGGCGCCCCGGCTTCGAAATTAATTTTTTTCATAATTTATTGTTTTTCAGTGATAAAAGCGCTAAAACTGTAAATAAACGGTGCAAAACATCTATCTTTATTGGGGCAATTTAGGTAAAAGTAGCTTTGTAACATTTTTTGATGCAATAAATTACAATTTTAACTTCAGAAGCGAATTTTATAAAAAACACTACATGGAATAACTACTATTGCATATTATGTAGTGGGGCTGGTCGATTCATTCTATAAATGATGTTACGAAAGATTTTTGCTATTTTCGTTGCCCAGTACCACGGGCAGTAGTTAAAAAATTATTCTGAATATAGGTTTATGTCGTCATGATAGCGTTTAAAATTGGTTCGTCGTTTGTTACTCCGGTTCCTCTCTTGCAGCTTTAACCTGACTAAATTTGACAATGGAATATAGGACAATTTACTTATTAGTGGTTTAGTTGGACTTGCTAAGGTTTCTGTGCAAAATTGTTCTTGAATTTAGATTTAGCATTTGGTCTTTAAAGCGTAAATTGTGGGACTAAAACTTTGAGTGTACCTCGTATTCCTCTTGCCACACTAAACTCGATTTTGGGAATATTTTGCAAATTTAACTTTCTTCGGTATTTTTAAAATAAGGTTCATAGGTTGAAAAAACATGCTCTGACAGAACGTATTAGAAGCATTGGGTTTACTCTGGGTGAATATACTTTTGAGTATATAATGCATGAGTAAAATTATGGTGACTCCACCAACCATCTGATTTTGTACTACCGATATCAAACCGCAAACTCTTGTTACCGACAAAGGGCTAATTTTCGATCGGTTTTTCGCTAACCGAAAATTGGATAGGTCAAATCCAGATGCCAGTAATTATACGTTGCGTTCGAGCAGAATTTCGGCGTTTTCAAATTAGCAGAAATTTGGTTTTTTAATGCCTAATTAACTAAATTTTAATTATTCAGTTTTCGTGAACAAATTTAATGCAAAAGTCACGTCACAAGGAAATCGATGCTATAGTTAAACTCGTAATGTTTTCGAACAAAACCGGTTTAATTCAAGTTCCACAACTTTTCGTTTTCAACAATTTGGCTAATTTTACTAGAATTTTCGCGAACTCAAAATAGCTTGATTGCATTCGCAGAAGATTATATTCGCGAAGTTTTGCGCCGAATTTCAGTTAATCAAAAAGCGTTTCGTAAGAATTTTTATACAAAATTACAAAATAGGGTAGTTGCTGGCCTTAAGCTTACTCGGCCATAAAACTAAGAAATGCAGCAACAATCTATGATTTCTTCAGGATTTGAGCAGATTAGAAGGACGCATGGAACCGTATATAAGCTGTGCTCTAAATTGGCCTGTCCACAGGGGGCCTTGGGGGAGACTCCTACTCTTTCCAAATCCCCCATGTTTGTGAGATTTTCCCCGCATGTCCGCCCTTCCCCACTCGGCCGAAACCCATCGTGTTCTAATAAATACAAAATTTTGTTAGGTCAGCCAAATTTCCTTTCCAAATATGCAACGATTTTGCGGGCTTTATCCGCGGGATTTGGATAGCTAACTTTGTCTGTATTTATTGTTACCAGTTGGTGCGACTTGTGATTTTTTGTTACGTTCTTGGTCGCTGTAAGTTTTTAAGTTTAGGATAAGTATCTAGTTTTATTCCAGCTTAGAATATAGAGATATTTATTGAGTTTGTTATTTCAAAACACCTTCAGAAACGCTCATCGTAGTTATAGCTCCCCGCACCTCAGAGTTTCGGTGTTCAAGTCTCGTAGGCAACAAACTTATTTTGCCATTTTTTGCAATTTTGTTTCAGTAAATAGACTACTCCTAACGCTATACAAATGTAACGATGTATTATCGTGGGAATATGCAAGCATTGCGTCATCTGTTTATCATGTGTGTATTTATGTATGTGTCGTGTAATTTATTCCCCTCATACATTCATGTGTTTATGACGGCATAATTCATGTGTAATTGTTGGTTTGTTTATTACATGTTCGTGTATAATACGTGTAACTATGCATATGTGATGCAAGTGTGTGTAATTGTTTTTGTTCATTGCGTGTGAGTCGTGTGTATTGCCAGAAAATTGCAACAGTTTTTGAGATAGAATTTTCCCAGCACATTACAACAGAATTTTTAAGAACTACAGAAATCATGTTAAACCAGACAGGGGGATGGTTTGAGCATATGTGGATTTTGGCGCCAAATGCCATAGGACACGTTGTAGATTATACATGCCAAATTTGGCATCATTTGGTCCACCCGTTCAGGAGTTACTGTCTTCATCCCCTCGGTTATTTCTGTTAATGAGAATTTATTTAATTCTTGAAAATTATTAAGATTAAGAGAGTATAAAACAACTTAAAATTTTACAATTTGTGTGCCGGGGCTATAGTTTGCTTATTTATCAGATTTGAGTATAAGCCTTGGGTGCCCTAACCATTACACCTACAGTAGCGGATATGTAAGTGTATTTCTGCTGGATTTTCACGAAAATTGTTTTGAGTTAGGGATTCCAAGAATTTCATAAAAAGCAGTTCTCTAACGCAAAAATTAAAACTTATGTTAGAGAGCGAATTTAACAATTCTCAGAATTCGCAACCTTGTTGGCAGCACTTATATTAAAAATTAACGGGTTAGGGAGATTTCAGAACTAGGATTCCTTTGAGTTCCAAGAAATCGGGTTTAGAAAATTTATTTAAGTGGTTACGCAGTTAGATCAGGGCCTCAGTCGGCCTCAGAAGCTGCGCAATCAGGGTGAGTCGGTTCAGCCGTTTATGTGTTTATTGTGTGTAAAGTTTTTAATTTGTTGTAGTGTGGAAATAAACAGTCTTCATTATAAGTGCTACACATTAAGACCTTAGGATTAAGCTCATAAATTAAAATATTTCTTGGTGCTCGTCTTGTAGTAGTTTTGTGGGACTAAACACCCCTAGGACCACGTAGGCTACACAAACATTATCAGACTAACACAGCGTTAAGGAAAAGGTGACCTTGCTATTTCGTTTATATTGATGTAAATTGACAAATGCTGTAATATAACCGATGTTGACGAGCAAAATTATAAAATCCTTTAATTCGGAAAATGAACATTTCATCATAAATTTGTTTGCTTCAAAAGCATTCACTACCGACACATTGTTAGATTTTTCTTCGAAAACTTTTATAAATTAGTTAAAGAATTTTAAGCCGAAGACATGAAATACGGGTACCGCCTGGTTCACCCAGTCTAGTTTATAATTAAAAATTGTTAAAGTTCAATTTATTCCAACGCCAAAAGTTAATAAATCGTCTTATAATCTTTGCTAAAACGGTCTTTATTAATTTTAACGCAATCTTGAAACATATTTTCAAGAACGGAAAGTACACTATACGATCATAGATATTGTTTAATTGGCACATTGACAATATTCAAACTTTGTATAATGCTTAAACGAAACAAACTATACTATCCATAGTCTGTATCCTAGAAGTTAGTCATTACGTTTATAAAATACACTTTCCTAACGAACCATATAGTTGTCGGAATTTATTGTGGGTCTTAATCTGCAGTGTAGGTTAATTCCATTTTTATAGTTTGACTCCAATTAATTCCCGGGATTAAGCTTCCAGGAACTTCCAAGAATTAAATAAAAAACATCGTGATGATAAAGCCATCATGATGGTTAATTCTTGTCCAAAAATGTGGGGTTTCCATGGGAACCTTATGTTTATTGTCTGGGGAAACCTCGAACGTAGGTATTTCGATTTTATGCGCATGCTGTTTGACATGATTTCGGCTTCTTTTTACTATTAATATCCATTTTCGGCATGGGTGGTATTATTAGAAGTGCTAACTGCCTTATTAAATCACCCAAAAAATTGTAGTAGATGTATTATGAAGCAGTATTAAACACGGAGGATTTCTGGAGCGAAGTTGTGGTGATTATGTGGGATTTTGGCTAGTGAGGTGGCATACCAACCAAATCGAGGAAATCTCCCTCCACCACTATAATGGAAGGTAAATATTCGGTGATTGTTGTTTTTCGTTTCAGGTGAAAAAAGCGCTAAGCGAGGTATTTGACTGCAACGAAATAAAATTAGATCTGTCGCTTGAAGCCCATTTGCTGAACGCAAAGTACCATTATTTGTGCGCTCAGTACGACGACGCACTCACGGCGATTCATAAATCGGGTCTCGACAAGCAAAATGTCGAATGGAAGTCCCTTCGGACGCTTCGGTAAGGAGCGATTGTCTTTGTTTTTCGTTCATATACGATTCCAAAGATGCTGTTAGATGTTGTAAACATTACTTGACGGTTCAGCGGTGATAAGCCTGCATTTTTATGGTATCGTGTCAGTGACGGTGTTATGTAAATCGCAAACACCGATTGCGAAGCAAACCAATTCTAAATGTGGGCATTTGTCTTCTCCCTGACAGCGTGTTCGTTGCCAATCAAGAGGAACGGAATAAAAATTACTCCTCCGCCGATGGGGTCATTTCCCAGGAGCAATAATTACGAAACTTGCTAGGTTTAACAAAATTTTCGATTTTAAAGTATTATTCCTATTATGAACTCCTACTGCGCCCACAACCTTTCTGCGTTATAATTTTTTGAAATATTCTTCGCCAATTCCCATGTATCGGTTAGAATTTAGGGGATCAATGACCCCTTCCCTTTAAAAACTGGTACAATACAATGCAACCGAAAGCTGGTCTACAGTAAGCTTTGCGCATCGTATCGAATAACACGGTAAGCTTATATAAGCTTAATACTGTATAATAGCGATAATTATAGTACAATTTTTGTGCAGGTTAGTAACCGAGGCGTATGCAATCAAAGGCCTATGTCTGGACAAACTGCCACCAAAATCAACGTCGAAATTCCAAAAAGCCTCTCGGGACGAGCAAGTTGTTGCAAGTTTCGAGAAATCAGCTGAGCTTGCAGTCATTTACATGCAAGAAATCGAACGAAATCATACGACGGCGTCGTCGGCATCAAATTCTCTTACGCTTAGTGTCAATCCGCAGGCGACCAGTGTGAGCGGTGGCAGTGGTAGTATGGATCGCGGATCCGGTGGTTCTATGAGCCATCATCATTACGCTAGTGATGGGTCGGTCGTAAGGATCCAGGTAAGCGACGTTTATTTATATAGTTTCATAAATACTATGAATTTTTAATGCTTTTTGTTCTACACAGTGGATGCATATTGATTGATCAACTGCTCCTGCTAATACAGGATTACGTCTCTCATTACTCAGCTCACAGCCAAGTCGCTCTGTTGTTTGTGCACCTGTCAGTTTTAGAAACGGGCTATCTAGCGCTGTTGCCCTGAAGTTGTTTGGTGCTTCCCCTGCAGACAGGAATGGATGATTTGATGTTTTTTTCGCATTGGCTACCGATGTTTCACTTTCGTAAGGCGAAATAGAGCGGATTTTATCGGACTGGCTTTTTAGGCCTCTGAGGCTAGGGGTCATGTCTGGCGTCGCGTCGAGCAAGAGGGGAAGCCGTAACTAGGGATCAAGATTATGATTTGTACGAAATTTGTGTGGTTTTTGCTAATATAGCTTTTCATAAGTTCCATTTTTTCCTCTGTGATCGTGAGGTCGGTCTTCAGATCGTCCTATTGGTGTTCCTGAGGGTATGTGATGTGCAAATGCGAAAATGCAAAAGTCATTTTTAAGACTCCGCAAACTGTAATACCTTTGCCTCGAAAGATGCGAAGTTTTCCTTCGCCAATTATGTCAAGTTTTTCACCACTGGATTGGATAATCATATTAAGTTTTGCTTTCTAAGCCCGAGACTAAGTCTGTTCTTGCAGTTATTAGACTCCATATTTTCATTTTAACACGTTTACTAACATTTTCTACTAAACACTATTTTAACTTTAAATATAGTTTAGTTTTGACGAATTTAGAAAATTTTACAATTTTTATCTAAATTTAAAATTAAATTAAATTTTATTAATTTAAAATTCTAAGGTTTTTGCCACGATTTGACTGTACGGCTATTTACTCATTGTTAATTTTAGCTATAATATTAGTAATGCTGAGTCTCATGGAACTCCAGTCATCTGGATAAGTTGACGGTAAATTGCCCACATACATAATTGTCAACTTGTTGATGATACAAGCTTTTCAACAATTACAGATATATATACGCTTAGACAAATATTGATCAAAACAACGAAACACCACACACAGCTTTTTACACGTTAGAAAATACGACACTTTTACGTCAAGAGGTACAAACTCCACGAATCTCATTTCACATGTATATATACTGTAAATATTTATATTAACTTCACATCCAAGTAATGTTTCGTAACAACAAAATTACACTAAATTTCCTGAAAGAACAAGTCTTTCCGTGGTGAAGAGATTATTTATTTTACAAGCTTTCTGTCTAATGATATGGTCTATCCAAATTACACCTATCTATCCCAAGTTATAAATATTAACAGCAGCTCAACCGGCAAGATGTTGGTCCAAAATACGCTGTTTTGACAACATTAATGTTTCATGAAGGGCTTGTTCGGTATATATATCATTATTGCAGATGATTTGGTTTACTGTCACGTACCTTCGAAAAATTTTAATGACTTCTGTTTACCCCTTACTAGGTTCAAGACGATAACTTCTTAATATGAAATGATTTTGGCCTGAAATAAGTTTTTGTCCAACACCTGCTTTGCAAACACAGGAGATACAGGCAAAAAATTTTAATTGTATGTGCAATTTTATGATCGCATGTATTGATTAAAAAATTAGTAAATTCCGTCAATACGTTCTCGAGTTATAGATATTGCCGTAAACGTTGCGTTTAATACTGTATATTGCAACGCAGCAACAATATGATCTATCTTAGGATAAATTTATTCAGTAATAAAATGAAAATTACATTTTGATAAATTTCTGCTGTTTGGTAACAGTTATTTGCGAGTAATTGCGTGTACTCGATGGCCACTTTCAATACATACCCTATCTTATAATGTAATTGCCGTATGTCTCTGTGTGTGTGTCCCAAGTTTTGGATTGGTCATATATTTTTGATCATAACTTTTGAAACTGTTTATGGATTTTTATGCGGTTTTTTTGTTGGGTAGGAAATCGATATGGGAATGCAGGGACAATATTTTTGACCACCCCTTATGTTTTTTTCACAACCCACCCCCCTTGAAATAAAAAATAGTGTCATTTTATACGTTTTAATGGTATTTTTAGTTTTAACTGCTTCATGGATTTTGGCGAACTTTTTTGTTTCAAGGGGGGGTGGGTTGTGAAAAACATCAGAGATAGTAAAAAATATTGTCCCTGCATTCCCATATCGATTTCCTCCCCAACAAAAAAACCGCATAATTCCGAGTAAACAGTTTCAAAAGTTATGATCAAAATATATGACCAATCCAAAACTTGGACACACACACAGAGACATACGCAATTACATTATAAGATAGGGTATGTATCTGAATAGAGGGGTACACGCGATTACTTAGCAAATAACTGTTACCAAACAACAGAAATTTATCAAAAATGTAATTTTCCAATTATTGCTAAATAAATTTATCTTAAGATAGATCTTCCTGTCGCCACGTTGCAATATACAGTATTAAACGCAGTGTTTACTGCAATATATATAAGACTCGAGAAAACGTACTGACGGAATTTACTAATTTTTAATCAATACATGCGATCATAAAATTGCACATACAATTAAAATTTTTTGCCTGTATCTCCTGTGTTTGCAAAGACAGGTGTTGGAGCTTTTTTTATTTCAGGCCAAAATCATTTCATATTAAAACGTTGGACCTTCATAAGGGGTGAACGAAGTCATTAAAATTTTTCGAAAGTACCTGACAGTAAAGCAAATCATCTGCAATAATGATATATATACCGAACAAGCCCTTCATGAAACATTAATGTTGTTAAAACAGCGTATTTTGGACCAACATCTTGCCGGTTGAGCTGCTGTTAATATTTATAACTTGGGATAGATAGGTGTAATTTGGATAGACCATATCATTAGACAGAAAGCTTGTAAAATAAATAATCTCTTCACCACGGAAAGACTTGTTCTTTCAGAAAATTAGCATATTTAATTTTGTTGTTACGAAACATTACTTGGATGTGAAGTTAATTATAAATATTTACAGTATATATACATGTGAAATGAGATTCCATGGAGTTTGTACCTCTTGACGATTAAAAGTGTCGTATTTTCTAACGTGTAAAAAGCGTGTATGGTGTTTCGTTGTTTAAATCAATATTTGTCTAAGCGATATATATCTGTAATTGTTGAAAAGTTTTGTATCATAAACAAGTTGGACCCGGATTATATATGTGGGCAATTTACCATCAAAATTTATCAGAATGACTAGAACCCGTTAGTGACTTTCAGCATTTACTAATATATTATAGCTAAGTTAACAATGAGTTGAGAATAGCCGTACAGTCAAATCGTGGCAAAAACCACTTAGAATTTTAAATTAATAAAATTTAATTTAATTTTAAATTTAAGATAAAAATTGTAAAATTTTTATTATAATTTTTCAAAACTAAACTATATTTAAAGTTAAAAATAGTGTTTAGTAGAAAATGTTAGTAAACGTGTTAAAATGAAAATATGGAGTCTAATATGACTGCAAGAACAGACTTAGGTCTGGGCTTAGAAAGCAAAACTAATATGATTTATCCATCCAGTGGTGAAAAACTTGACGTAATTGCAAGCAAAAAGAAAACTTGGCAGTATGTTGCCGAGGCAAAGCGTACAGTGCGGAGAAGTGCTAAAAATGACTTTTGCGCTTTCGCATTTGGCGTGGCGTGGTGCCAGAACGGGTTAGAACGGATCTAAAAATTTCTAGGCCTACGATCACAGAAGGAGAAGGGTTAGGTGGAAGTCTCACTATCACGAAAACTACCGTCCAAATCGTAATCTTGAGGGGGAATCCCCCTAGTTCACTTTCCCCCTTGCTCGACGCGGAGCGCCCAGACAGTAACCCCTAGCCTCAGAGGCCTAAAAAACCATCCGAATAAAATCCGCTAGGTACACTCTTACAAAATGAAACATCGGTAGATGCGAAAAACATCAAATTCGTCTATTCTGCAGGGGAAGCACCAACCCGCTACCGGCAACCGCGCGGTCTCCAATGAAGCTGACAGGTGTGCAGCTATACTGAGTGACCAACGTAATCTTGCTCTAACTAGCAGACAGTTATCAATCGAGATATGCATCCACTGTGTAAACAAAAAGCATAAAAATTCCATAGTATTTATGAAACATAATAAACATTCGCTTATTGGTACCGACCGACCCCCATCACAGTAGCGTAATAATAGATCGGTAGATCAAACCACGGCCGGTCCTCGCTACCACGCTCACACTGGTCGCCTGGGTTGACACTAAGCATAAGAGGAGGTACTTAATGCAACAACACCAGTAGGTCTCTCCATTCATTCTTGCATCATGACTGCAAGAGCCAGCTACGAAATTTCCCGAGAGGTTTCGAGAGTTTCGAACGTGGTGGCAGTTTGTGCAATTAGGCCTTCCTCAGTACTAAGAGTTCTGCACGAGAGGCTATGGTATTATACAGTATTAAGCTTATCAGCACATTTATTGGTGCTATGCGCAAAGCTTACTGTGAGACCAGGCTTTCGTGTGTTGTACCAGTTTTTAAAGGGAAGGTAAATTGCTAAAAAAATCTTAATGCAAAATTTTGGCGAAGAATATTTCAAAAATTATAACGCAGAAAATTTTTTTGGGTAATAGGAATAATATTTTTAAATCGAAAATTTTGTTAAACCGTAATTACTGCTCCCGTCGGAAATATGAGCCCCCCCATCGTGATTTTTATTCCATTTCCTGATTGGCAACGGCGCGGCTGTAAGAAAGGGCATTTAGAATTAGTTTGCTTCGCCGAGACGGTGTTTCGATTTCATGACGCCGTCACTGACACGATACGGAGAGATCAGGTTTGGAATCACACTGGAACCCCACTCAGTGTTTCCCGGAGCATCCTCGTCTTGGAATCATATATAAACCAACGATTTTGGTGCGAAGGGAACCCCGTTGCCAACATTTTGTTGTCGAGAGAGACCCGAATTATGAATCGCGGTGAGTGCGTCGTGGTACTGAGGCGCCACGATAATGGTACTTTGCGTTCAGCAAATGGGGCTTCGGTTCAAGCGACAGATCTTAATTTTTATTTCGTTGCAGTCAAATATGCCTCCGGTTTGGCACTTTTTTGGCCCAAAACCGAAAAAAAAGCGATCCACACCGATATTTTTACCTTCCATTAGTGGTGGAGGGAGGTACCTCGATTGCATTTTGGTATCCACCCCTCCGCTCAAAAATCCACGTGAGTGCACAACTTCGGTGAAAATTGCATTCCCGTGTTTAATACTGCTTCCATAATTGCGTCTACTACAATTTTTTGGTGAGGCGGTAATAAGGCAGTTTGGCCACACTTTCCTAATAATTACCGGCCCCATCCCCCCGAAAAATGGATATTTAATAGCAAAATGCAAAAAAAACAGCCCCGTGGCGCATAGATCAAAAATTTTTTACATTCGGAGTTTTCCCAGACAATAAACATAAGGTTCCCATGGAAACCCCACATTTTTGGACAACAAATTAACCATCATAAATGGGTCATCACGAAATGTTTTTCTATTTAAATTCTTGGAAGTTCCCTGGAAGCTAATCCGGAAAATTAATTCAAAAATCAAACTGTGAAAATGGAACGCAGCCTAGGCCACGCTGCAGATTGAGACCGGCAATGAGAAATTCCAAAAACACAACTTGTATGTTTTGCGTTGGGAAAGTGTATTTATAGAACGTAAATAGCTAGCTTCTAGAATTGCCGGAGACTTGTGGAATTTTTGGTTTGGTTATCTCAAAAAGTTTGAATATTGTCAATGCTGCCAATTAAACAATTATCTTATGATCGTATAGTGTACTTCCGTTCTTGAAAATATGTTTGAGAGGGGTGGGCGTCTAAAAATTAATAAACCATTTTTAGCAAAAATTATAAGACGATTTATTAACTTTTTTGGGCATTTTAAAAATAATAAAATTTTAACAACAATTTTTTTGATTAGTAGATAGACTGAATTTTGCAGGGCGGGGCTACCGTATTTTATGTCTTCCCGGCTTAAAATTGTTTTAACTAATTATAGAAAAAGTTTTCGAAGAAAATTAACAATATCGGTAGTGAAACTGGGAAGCGAACAAATTTATGATGAAATACTTCATTTTCGAATTTGAAGGATTTTATAATTTTGCTCGGTTAAAACATTTTTTCATTTATATTAGGGGCATTTGTCGATTTACATAGAATAGAACAAAATAGTTACACTTTTGCCTTAACGTATACTGTAGTCTGATGGCACATGTTTGTGTAGTCATCCCTAGGGGTGTGGTGCCACGAACTTTACTACCGAGCGCAAGAAATATTTAATTTATGGGGTTAATCCTAGAGGTGTTAATGTGGCGCGTTGTGGTGAAATTTTGTTTTGCGCTGGAGCAAACTTACACAATGTGGACACCGTAAACCGCTGGAACCCGACTACGGTGCCGCAGTTTTGAGGCCGAGATGGTCTCGGCTTTTGGTAAGCGGTTTAAAAAATAAATTTTCTAAACCCAAATTTATTTTGGAAGTTCAAAGGAATCCTAGTTCTGAAATCTCCCTAACCCGTTAATTTTGATGTGGTGTTCTGCCCAACAATTTGCAAATTCTGAAAAATTGTGGTCTCGTCTCGTAGTTTTAATTTTTGCGTTAAATTGCTTTTTTGTGAAAAAAATTCTTCAATCCCTAACTCAAAACAATTTTCGTGGTGAAAACACGTGTGCCGGTGTAATGGTTAGGGCACCCCACTGTGCTCCAAATCTGATCAAATAACAAACTAGCCCCCCACACAATTAAAATTTTAAGTTGTTATACTACTTCTTAATCTTAATAATTTTCAAGAATTAAATAAATTCTCATTAACCGAGGGGATGAAGAGCATAACTACAGGTGGACCAAATGCATCCAAATTTGGTGTATGATCTACAACATCCTGTTCTATGGTTTTCGTTGGCGCCAAAATCCACATATGCTCAAGA
>JASANE010003747.1:0-20354 GCA_030248225.1 Trileptium ribeirensis
AGAAATGGTTCACGAAGACATGAGGTCAGCTAGAACTTAAAAATATCTCTTACTAATGTATTATCATCATTTCCTTATTCAAACATGTTGAATATATTCAAAATTCCGTTTTAATTTTAATATTTATCATATTTAGGATTGTGCTATATTAACGTTTGATTTGCTATATTTCTCCAAAATTTAATCATCGTCTCATATTTCAGACGGTTACGATGTTCCACTTGAGCCGGAACCTGAGGCACCTTGTATGGTATGTCCAGCTGGTGCTCCAGGACCTCGTGGTCCTCAAGGTGAAACAGGTCGAGCGGGTGATAAAGGCCCTGAAGGTCATACAGGCATGCCTGGCAAGCCTGGCGAGAACGGATCTCCCGGTGAACCGGGGTTGACAGGTAAGTCGTGATTTTTGGATACACACGTTTTTTCACAAACCCTTCAGTAATATCTTAAATTTTACAGCGACTGAAACTAATTTTACTACGTTTAATTCGATCGCAATCAGTATATAATGATGTTGCTTGTGAAGTCTATATTACAAGATAGATCAATCACATCTTATACATTATTAGCTGGCATCTGTGGCATGATTCGAAATTCCGATGGCTTATTTGATCACTTGTTGTTATCTTCAAAATCATAAATTGGCCGTAAATTTTGAAAGAAATAAAGATTAGCGCTGCGTTGTTGACAGTTTATATCTGGCTTTCTTTGTAGTTGACGTTCTGTATCAGAACATTTGACACATTTGTTAAAGCCATTAGAATTGAATGAAGGATACTCCTTGCTACAATAAATGAGAAATGAATTCGGTTGAGGCTCAGACATATTATAAAGAGTATATTCATATAACTAAAACATAAATATAATCTGCTAATTTATTTGAAATAATTATTTCGGAACGGCTGTGTCCAATAGATATTCAAAAACTAACAAGAATGCCGAACGTTTTTCTCAATTCATATTTATTTTTACATTAAAGTGAGACTGGAGACATATTTTTTGGTGTTAAAGGCTATATATTTGTCAACTTTTAATACAAGGACGAAGCTGTTAATTTCTAAGGTTGGGCCTAGATAACGCTTTGTACGATGCACATTACGTTTAGAATATATATATTTCGTAATGTAAGCTCGCGTAAAATACTAGGGTATGAGTACTTTTAGAAGTAACCTAACTGCTTCCCAATAATAAAGATACTCGTTGCTCAATTATATTTCCATCTTAGTTATTAGGAAGCAAATACTGTTAGGGCTCACCTATAAAGTGTCCACAGAAATTGATACCAAAACCATTCAGTCAAATGAATTAAGTTTTCTTGAGGTAATTTTTATTGACTATGAAACTAGGATTGACTAACGAACAACTTAATTACTGGGAAGAAGTTGCTGTTACTGCTTTCCTATAAAACGTCAACAGAAAGATATCATAATCGTAACAGAAAAACAATTAATTTCTTCCCAATAATTATGGTATTCACCAGTCAATTCTGTTTGCATATGAGTTTAATGAGTTTATCCATTTGATTCATTATTCAACTGAATGGTTTTGGTGACTCTATTGGACAGCTTATTATATGTATAACATCAACTTCTTCCCAATAATTAAGATGTTCGTTAGTCAATCCTATTTTCATATTTAGTAAAAATTATCGCAAAAAACTATATCCATATGATTCTTTATTCAACTGAACACAATTTTTCTGTTACAATTATATCTTTCTGTTAACTTTTTATAGGTAAGCCGTAACAGCAACTTCTTCCCAGCAATTAAGATGTTGGTTTGTCAATCCTATTTCCATATACAATAAAAATTATGCGGCGTTCACGTTATAATGTCCCCTACGTCTGGAACATTTTACCCACTGTGGCTGCGACTATACTGTAACGGCAGTAAGGGTCATACCCTCACTGAATAAATATTTATGAGGGTGTCCGATACACCGTCTAGCTAATAGATCTTAACATTACGGTATCAGCGACACCACATAGCTACCCTGTTTTCGCGGAATGACGGCGTCACGGACACTATCTCTAGCTGATGTGTAAAAATATATTTAGTAATCAGCAGTTGTCTATTTATTAAAGAGAACACCAATACGCGTTGCTTGCTAATGCTTTATTATTAACACTCTCTGTCGATGTAAAGACATTTAGTAAAGGGACACGGAAAGGGCATAGCCTACAGTAGTAAACTGATTTAAGTTTCTCAATATTACAATAGTTCATAAAACTCTGGATTGCGAGATATCAGAGTTTTATGAAGTTACTCTGGTTTTCTGAAATAATTTTTTCAATACTTCATTTTGTGCCTCATTATGAAAATATACTGGATGGTAACGAGTCGTTAGTGAATTTTGTAGTGAGCATAAGTTTTTTGCAAATGAGGACGACAAGACTCAAATTCTGAAGGATTTTCGCGATGCTTGGAATAATATTGAGAGTGACCGTAATTTGGATACAATTTTGCAGAAACAGTACCGGCAAAGCTTCAAGTGTGATGTCGAGTCATACATTAAAGCTTGTCAAACGTGCCAAAGAGATCCCAGAAATTTCAACTGAGTAATTTCAGTGGCTTTGAACAACATGGTATGAGTTAGAAATAGACTTGATTACAATGCTGAGATTAATCAGTGAAAACAGGCGTCCATTGTCTTATCTATAGCGTGTCTCACACTGTTTGTGGTACATAAGTTCCAAACAGTGGAGACGTTATAACATGAACGCCGCATGAATAGTTGGGCTGGCTTGGGATTCCAACCTACGATCTTCCATCTTTGGGGCAAACAGACGCTCTACTGATCGAGCTTTCCCTGCCCGACTTCACAACAGATATAAATCCGCGATGTTCAACAAAAAATAGCAAAATACAGTAGTGGATTCAGATTTCACGGGGGGCGGGGCACATCACGCTCGAGTAGTCCTCCCCGAAGCGCACCCACTACGAAGCGGCGTACGGTCGAGGCGCCGGACTCCCTGAGGTCCACTCCCTCCGAAGCGCCGCATCAGCTCCGAGGCGCCGCCACTCCTCCCTTTCCGAGGCGCCGCGAACCCAATGGTTTCGCTGTTACGATTATGATATATTTCTATTGGCGCTTTATAGATAAGCCGTAACAGCAACTTCTTCCCAGCAATTAAGATGTTCGTTAGTCAATCCTACTTTCATATACAAAAAACGTATCGCAAGAAAATTTTATCGGTTTTGTTATGTAACTGAATGGTTCTGGTATTACGATTATCATATCTTTCTATTGATGTTTTTAGGTAAGCCGTAAGAGTAATTTCTTCCCAATAATGGTGTTCACTGGTCATCCTATTTTCATATTCAATAACAATTATCGCACGAAAAGTTTATCCATTTGACTCTATTCAACTGAATGGTTTTGGTGTTACCATTATGACGCTTGCTGTGGACTGATTATTTCAGCCATAGCATCAACTTCTTCCCAATAATTCAGGTGTTAGTTAGTCAAGTCTATTTTCATATTCAATAAAATTTATCGCAAGAAAACTCTATCCATTCGATTCTTTATTCAACTGAATAGTTTTTCTAAAAAGATTATAATATATTTCTGTTGACGCTTTATAGGGAAGCCGTAACTTCAACTTCTTTCCAATAATTAAGGTGCTCGTTAGTCGATCCTATTTTCATGTTCAATAAAAATTAATGCAAGAAAATTTTATCCATTTGATTCTTTATGCAACTCAATTATTTTTTTGTTACGATTACGATTTTTTCTGCTGACGCTTTATAGGTAAGCAGTAACAGCAACTTCTTCTGAGTAATTAAGATGTTCGTTAGTCAGTCCTATTCGCATATTCAATAAAAATAATCGCAAGAAAACGTTATCCATTTTGTTACTAATTGAATGGATCTGGTGTTACGATTATCATATGTTTCTGTTGACGCTTTACAAGTAAGCTGTAACAGCAACTTATTCCCAATAATGAAGGAGTTCGTTAGCTAAACCTATTTTCATATGCACTAAAATTATTGAAAGAAAACGAAAATATTATCCGTTTGGTTTTTTATTGAACTGTCAGTTCTGTCAGTCTGTTCGCGAATACTGTTATAAACCAAATTTAAACGATCATGCGTTAGGGAACAGAATTTCTGCAAATTGAAATCGCCGAAATTCTGTTCGAACACAAGGTCTAATTTCTGGCACTTGAATTTGATTTTGCATTTTTTGGTTAGCGAAGAACCGAATAAAATTAAGCCATTTTTCCGTAACAATGTTTGCGATTCGATATCTGTAATAGCAAAATAGGATGGTTGACGGGGGCACCTTAAGTTTACTCACGCATGAATGGCTTAGATATTACGGTTATGATATCTTTCTTATTGACGCTATATAGGTAAATCATAACAACAAGTGTCCAATGGTTAATACGACAAGTTTGTCAGTTTAATAAATATTCTGTCATTGGCAAGGTAATATAGATAAAAAATGTCCTTATAGTTTCATTTGTTCAACATTCTGCTTCTGTAAAAATTATGATTGTAAAACCAACCATTGAGTGGTCCAACCAAGCCAAAGGTTCCAGCAATGTATTCAGTAGTTTAGGCAAAATCCGTGAAACCAAAATCTTTGCGTGCCAGTTTTTGTTTTAGGATATCAAGGACCAAACGGAGACCCGGGGCTCGTAGGTCCTAATGGAGATGATGCTATTGGAGGCCAAGGCATTAAAGGATATCCGGGCAAACCTGGAGAGCTAGGTCCTCGTGGTCTACCCGGAATTTCAGGAAAACCTTCGCACGCTACTGGCAATCCCGGACCAGTCGGTCCAACGGGACCGCCCGGACTAGATGGAAACGTTGGTTACAAAGGTAAAAATTAAAATTGTTAGCATCTGTTAGCAACGCAAACAAGTTGTGATATCTTTTCGATTTATTTGAAAAACAATTATTACGATGGCAGTACAGCCCAGCTTTGGCTACAGTTTTTTTTCAGGGGAAAAGGCGGCTTATATAGGTAATATTTACACATGTATAGAATAAGGTTTCATCCAGTTCTTTATCGATTTTCAGCTCCAAATATATATTTGTTTTTATAGACTAAGGGAGAAATACTGTAAGATGTGTGCAGAAAGATGGTAAATAAATAATTTTTTCTAGTATCATTTTAGACTCGAAACATTTTTACTTCGGATTAATTCTTTATTGAAATATGTGCGATGCAAGTCAAATAGACTGAAACTGGCTTTGTTTCTATGCAATTCCACTTGGATTTGATTGAAACTCGATCTATTGAAAAACTAATGGTTCAACTAAATCGAGGCAAATAATTCTAAGTGGTGCAGTTAGTTCTAAATCGCAATTTGTTGCGCTAAATTTAAGCCGCAATCTCGAATAGAATAGGGATTTGAGTTGGTTGTATAAATTCGACCTGCATTAAATCCAGAATTTCATGCGTTAAATTCTAGAAATTTTAGAATGCAAAGACCCCGAATGCTGGAATCGATGACTTCGGTAACGTTTACAATCGTGTGTATGCATCTTAACTTTTAGGAAGTCAGCTGAATTATTAAATACAAATAGTGGCATCGCATTTGCTTAAATTTAGCAGAGGCGACGGTAAAGTGAGCGACATGAAGTGGCGAAATACCAGCTACCATAATATATATATTTTGTAAAATGAAATCAATAATTGTTAGACAGGGCACGGGTGCTTAAACATTCATTCGTAATATATTGAAGAAGTATTTAGATGAATTTATTAGGTTTAAGTTCAAAAACCTATTTGTGAAAAGTCTATTTTTTATTTTCCTGTACTGCAGGGTTTCTGTTAGCAATGTGTGTTTCAGTAACATAATAACAAATGAATGATTCATTAATACAAATGAACATTAGATTGGTGACCGAATAGACGAATTATGCAGTGGGATTGTGATTTCGTCACAAATTTTCATACATCAAACTGTCATTAACACTATCAACAAATTGTGAATTGCCAAATTTATCTTCAAACGATACATTTTTGGTGACAACTGTATAAAAATGCGCAATGCATTGATTAGCAGTGTTTCGACGGAACTAAATAATTCAAATATAGATAAGGTTGTCATTCATGTCCCTAAAAATTTTGATTGACTGAAGCTAGCTTTCATTTATATTCAGATTATTTTTTATTTACGTGTCCTACATATAGCCCATTGATACATAATGCGTTTATAAATCGGATCAACATTCAGCTGTAATTTTGATTTAACACTCTATTAACTCTCTAAATTATTAAACTTCCTAAGCTACTAATTCCACAAATGAATTAAAATCAACATTAGGCTATTAATAAATCTTTAACAATGTATGTTTCAGGACAGCCCGGTGGCTGGGGTGATCCAGGTCAACCAGGACAACCTGCAATTTCATGTCCGTCAACATGCACTAATCAAAATCTTCGAGTCGACCCAGAGAAGCGAACTCAATACGGTCAATTTCATAGCTACTACGGACGTCAGGAGCATCATCAAGCGAATCGTTTTGCTGAATATCCGGGCTATTATCGATTCCCAGATGGATCATTTGTGGAGCCAAAGCTCAGTGATAAAATTGCCCATTACCCAGCTCATAGGCCCAATATACGTCGACCTGATGAGTATGCTAGCTTTGTGCAAGCTATTGATGACAAACTAAAACCACGCAAACGTGGAACCCAAAAGTACCAACCACCTTCGGTAAGACCAACACACCAGCAGCGAAATCAAAGTTTGGAATACGACAAGAAACAAACAGTATAATCCATACTCAAAAAGCAAAACAATGACTGTCTCTCTTATGCTTGAATACACAATGTTATGGATGTAGGATTGTTCAAATGTAAAAAATGTAAAAACGCTGAACTCGATTGGTAAACATAGCGTGACCTCAGATTATATAAAGTAATACCAATGTTTACATTTTTGGTCCCATAGGAAAGACAATTCTCATCACTTTTGCATAACACTAATCGCCCGCTAATCACATCGATAACACATTTTCCGCTAACGGGCATTCATGTTTTATTTACCTTAACTTTTTGATATTACTATGTTATTACCTTTTTGCTTTATGCTATCTTTGCTATATTATTACCCTTTTGATTTGTTTTTATATTGCTAGTTTACTAAGCGTTATCTTAATTCCTCGATGTGCAGTGCTGATTCAGCACAGGTAATTAATAAGTTCATGTGTCGTTTATGTACATTCTTAAATTATGTTTCTCAATTTGAAGCGTCAAATGATCGACATTTGGCATTTCTCTATTAATTACGACTCGATTTCAGTAAAGTGGTTCAAGGAAAGGTAGTAAGTAGTTTCAGCAGGTCAATACCGAACGGGTTTCCTCCGAATTTCGACCAAAATATCGTTTAGAGAAAGTTGAAATTTATGGTTACTACTTAACATTTCTGTCGCAAACGGTTGCTTTTACTATAGGCCGCTAATACAACAAATTTAGCCCATTTTAGAATTGCAAATTAAATAGTAACCACATTCTGCAACTCACCATGCCTAGTTTGAAAAGAGAATTTAGCGCCAAATTAACCCGAACCAACTCGTACTAGAATCACCCAATATTCACCCTATTTAATATGATCTATTCCTGAACACATTCATTTAAATCCGCTCGTTTTAAATCAGGAATAGTGAACAAGATCGGTTTTAACACCCCACAACACAACTTATAACTTTATTCATCTGTGTGACTACAGGATGGAGTAGTTCGACATAAAACTGTGAAACATGCATAAAGCATATCGAAGTAATAAGTTATAGGTACACCGTTTTGATATAAAACATATGGTGCATAATTACTCCATTTTAAACAAATACGCTTCTAATATCCACAAATGTGTTTAAAATTCGATTCTACATTATAACCATCTGGTGTTCTGAACTTCGGTTTTTTTGTAACAAATTAAATTTCTCACGGCTGCTTCCACTTTTCTGATCGTATAGTAGGTGTTTGTGTTTGTTTTTCATGAGAGAAAACATGTACATAAAATAAAAATAAACAAAAAGTTGCTAACTCAACGAAAACAATATTCGTATTTCCCGGAGCTTCCGAGAAAATGTTACCGTTATATTTTTTGTGTCAAAACCATGTCTTGGAATGCTTGGCACGTACTTCTAAATTTAAATTAAATACTGCCGCAGAGAAACCACGAGCACTTGGTTTATGGCTTCCGAGAATACACAGTACATATATACCGATGTGTGCCAATTTGACCCATTGTAAAAAAAATTGTATCTAGATCTACGGCATCCGGTGAACGTGTCTTAGCCCAAGTAGTCGAATTGTGTCTAATTTATCGGTTTTGTCCCTGAATGTACGGCATGTGGGTGAACGTATGTTAGCCCAACGAGTCGAATGGTAACTCATTTACCGGTTTTATCCCTGGATCTACGGCATTTTGGTGAACGTGTCATAGCTGAAGTAGTCGAATTGTATCTCATTTACCGGTTACGGTATGTTCGTGAACGTTTCTTAGCTAAAAGAGCCGAATGATAACTCATTTACTGGTATTGTCCTTGGATCTACGGCATGTGGGTCAACGTGTCTTCGTGGTATGTGGGAACGTCTATTAGACCAAATTAGTCGAATTATAACTCTTTTATCGGTTATGTCCCTGGATCTACGGTATGTGGATGAACGTGTCTTAGCCTATGGAGTAGAGTGATAACTCACTTACCGGTTTTGTCAGTGGATCTACGGTATGTGGATGAACGTGTCTTAGACCAAGGAGTCCAATTATAACTCATTTGTTGGTTTTGTCCATGAATCTACATAGCGACTGAAATAAAAACGGATATTATTAAGGCCAGAAACAAATTCATTTGCTCACATTAGCAAGCGACAATAAACGTACCTTTACCTAATACCTACCATTTTAAATTACTAAGCCGAATACCCAAACACAAAAGCGTTATATATTTCCTGCCGAACACAAGCGCAAAAACCATTTACATCGATTGTAAGATGTAATAACCATGTGTTCTTTTTCACCATTCCTGCTTAGATAATTTTCACACAACATGGCTATATTATAGATGATGCTATTTTACATAAATAAATTTAAGTATTCCTGGCCTTGGTGCTATCATTTTAGTGAATAAGCCTTCATATATTATGTGTTTATCTCTTAGTTTATAAGGTGTCTTAGTATTATTCAAACAAGGAGCGTTTCGAGACCTAGATTTATTGCCATAGAAAAAGAATATGAGAATTCACCAGAAACAATTTCGAATTTTAACAAGTCGAATGTGTTGTGTCACGTTACAGCTGACATACTGAAAATAACACCTGTTGACTCGTCTTGTATGGCAAAATCAATAAGCTATGTTCTAAAATAATTCTGAAACCAGTGATGTCACAGTCATAGTTAATTATAGAAGAAATCTGAACCGGTACTTAGCTACTGCGTTAGCAACAGTTTGGCAACCACATCGCATCGTTGTAGGTGATAGATCCGATAAACAGTGATTGTTCCTACTTCTAGGCATATGCATATTCCTAGTGTCTTAAAAGCACGCTTTTTCTGTTTCAAAAGTCATGCAACATAACTGGTCACAAGCTAAGTTATAGATTGCATCTAGAAAAATAGTAATTTACCTACTCATTAGACACAATATGCAAGAGTTGTTATGATTTCCTATTATTTGCAATTCAAAAGTTTGTAACATGTTTTTTGTTCAAAACATGTTACCAAGTATTAATTTCTCATTTAGCCTTGCCAGATTTAAGCGTGTCACGCGATAATTATGGTAAGATTCAGTTCTATTACCAATCCAATTCGGCGTTGTTTTTACCAGGGCAAACAAAAAATAATATATCTCCACACACCATTCGAAAACCGCATCATATATACGCCTAGTATGGCTACAAATACATTCTTAAATATCACTCACAAACGGATGATACATATTGAGACACGATCGCGGCGCAACTGACATTATTCCTGGAGCCTATCGCTAGATAAAACGGAGCGAGAAACCAAAATCGCTACCACATATCAAGTTCCAGCAAAAATATTTGTAGAACGGCCAAAATTATGTATTTACACGATGTTATCTCGTGTTGCCTTCACCGGGACTGTTGGAAGATTTTCTTCTCAAAAATGTTTTTAATGGACGCAGATGCTATAACAGATTACCCATTCATCCTTAAACTAATGCGTATTTCGTACAGCATGGAAGAAACTTGTGTCGTAGCGGCGAGACTGGATCGTTTCATTCCGAGCCTCGTACGATAGCTGCTACGCAATTGCTGTTACTCAGTTCCTTAATCTGGTAAAATGAGCGAATACCAACGCAGGTGCAAACACACACTGTACAGCAAACTGTGCTAGTGCGACGTTTTGCACTGTACGCAGTGGGAAATGTGTCAGTTTTGGAACAAAATTGTTATTATAGTTAGAAACATGACGATTACAATGACACTAAGTGCCCTAATCCGGTTAGCTGTTGTATCGCACACAATATCCTATAAAAGCCAGGAGTATATCAGTACTGTTATTGTGTATTGGAATTCATCTCAACTATAGATTCACAAAAACTATATCATACATGGAATAAGGTCCAAATTCTGGAGGGTGGTAGCTGGGTCTCGGGGGTGTAGCCAGTTCCAGGGTCCGGAGGGGGTTCGGAGCCTCACGGTGTGTAAACCCCTACCCCGTATAAGCATGTATGAGGTATAGCACGCTCATAAAATTTATGCTGTTGATACGCTTCCTATATCATATTATGTTAATTCGCAAAATTCTTCTTCATGAAAATTTACAGATTGACAATTTTTGGAGAAATTGAAATTTCTATTGTTTGTTAAGTTAGAACCCGCTGAAGGCATTGAATAGTGAGGTGATGAGGGCTTGAGTGTTTTGGTCACAGCTGTCAAGATATAATGTTTTCACCGTTTCTCAGATTGTCCATTATAAGATTTCGCTTAATTGCACAATTCTACTGTCTTCTTAACGAAATGTGTCACAAATCCGATCAGCTGGAGTTCGATAAGCAGTTGAAAGTGGCGTGCGGCAAACATCTTGGATTCATCCGACCTCATTTAAGGCGAAGAAAAAACGAGACCCGCTGATTCATGCCGTCGAGGGTGATATTATCAAGCTTACCACTGTTGCATGTTCGAAAGACTTTAAAGTTGATACTATACAATGGCAAGAAAGTGCCAGCGTTCATCTTTTCTCCATAAGGATGCTCGAATATCCTATCTTGACATTGCTAGTAAGCATGGTCTGCGATGAAGCCTGTTGATCAGTGTCGAGTTTTCTGATCTAAGGATTCCCAGGTTCCTTGCGGAAGAGGTACGGGCTAACAACAAAGATACATAAAATTATAAATACTGACGTTTCATGAATGTTTATTCTGTAATTCACATGCCTCTTATGCTGCAAGGATTTATGGTGCAATGCTGACCAAGCCCTGTATGCTGCTATGACATAATTAACCCAGGAAGACAAAAAACTCGGGTTCAAGCAAGCACTTTCGAATACCGCTGCACTTTCATACAGAATAATTTGTTTACAACATTTAGGTAACAGAAAACAATTATGCGGCGTTCACGTTAAAATTTCCCCCTGTATGGAACTTTTGTCCCCCTGTAGTTGTGACTCTACCGCACAGACAGTCAGAGTGACACCTATACTGTAAATCAGTTGCCGAGGGTGTACGACACAACCCTAGCTACTACATTTTTCTTTACAGTGTCTTAAACAAACTTAGCTACCAATTTGGCACAAATTAACTGTAACGAACACGGTCTGTAGCTAATACAGTTTGTTAGGCACCTGTGCTGCGTAGTTATTTCTAAGTAATCTATATTTGTATCTAAGCCATATGAAATAGTGCCGCAAACTGTCAATAAAAATGTAAGAAGACAAGGTGTGCTGGACGCTGTCGAGATGTCGCAATACCCCTAGCTAAGCTACCTTTGAAAAAAATTATAAAAAGATGGGGTTTTCTAAGACACCGTGTTGTCGATAGTATGCCTGACACTTTTGATGTACATAGGTTCCAAACGTTGGAGACGTTATACGTGAACGCCGTATTACATCTGTCAGAACATTACCGATTATTTATGTTGCCCCAGTTTAAAACCTTTTCACGAATGAATTAGTGTGCTTTCATGTTGGATAAACTTATGTCACACCGGTAAATTGAACATGGATTGTTTGGGTACGAGACAACAAAATTGCGTTGGCTCAAAAATTTGCGAAACTTGACATCGCTTCCGTTTTAGCTTATTAAAATATAGACTATAATATCAACTCTATCGTGTTGGTCACGGCAGCAATCACACCGATCCCCAGTTTTTATAAAATCTGGACCTGGAACTTTCAACACCTGGCGTTAGCCAAACTTTATGTATAAGCTGTTTTCAAATCATATACATAACGCCATTTTCACGATTTTTGAAGTGTCGAAGTGAACTAGACTTAAGACAGCTTTCACTGGTATTTTAACAAACCAAAGTTTTTGCTCGTTCTATAAGTGCTTTCAGTTACTTAAATAGACTCAACTATAGTCAGAACGCATTCTTGACAGTTATATAACTGAGACATGCGAAACAACAACAGAAATTATAATCCAAATAGTTAATTGGCAGTGGCTAGTATTATCAAACCTTTTGACAAATGTTCGGTGTATGTTCTCGAATAAAGTCCCAATCTAAAAAAATTAGTTTTAACGGGTATGGTAGAAAACATGTTAGACACATTCTTGGCACCTAGTTACCTGACGCTTTGCCAGGGTGTTCATGCCTTGATTTTACGCATATTGGCCGAAAATATTGTTTAAACATAGAAACAAACTCCGAACATGCAAAACTGTTAAAGATTAATTAAAGTGTCCGTAATTTGACGTTTGGGTTTCCATTATTAACCCTGCAGTTATTAAGTCTGCCGAATGGATTTTCAAAACTTTATATATATACTTCAAAGCACTTTACGACAAAAAATAGCTGTAATTATTACAGTTTCTTTGTCATTTTCTTCAGCCTTATTTTTGTCCCAAATTAGTTAAAACCCGAAAAATTTAATTTAACGAGATCGGAACTGATGGCAAGACGTTGCCTAAACCAGGTCTACATTGTTTGTAGAATTGACGCATCATGTAGGCTTTTATAATGTTGCCATTAACACAATTTCTTTAGTCAAACACCTACATTGATTTATTCATCATCAATCGGTTGTTCTAGACAAACATACTGCGGTAAAACACAGTCTTCTTTTAAAACATGGGAGAAGACACCTACATTGATTTATTCATCATCAATCGGTTATTCTAGACAAACATACTGCGGTAAAACACAGTCTTCTTTTAAAACATGGGAGAAGACACCTACATTGATTTATTCATCATCAATCGGTTGTTCTAGACAAACATACTGCGGTAAAACACAGTCTTCTTTTAAAACATGGGAGAAGACACCAACATTGATTTATTCATCATCAATCGGTTATTCTAGACAAACATACTGCGGTAAAACACAGTCTTCTTTTAAAACATGGGAGAAGACATGCAATACAAATGTGTTTATCAAACACTTTTAAAACCGTATTATTTGGTAATATCTTTATCTTAGCTTGTTGTTTTGTTCTTAATATGTAGCTTTCTGTTTCAACTAATTAAGTAGTTTCGCAGGCTTGAGCGACCACACAGCGTCAATCGTTTGTACTTGTCGAAATCCCGAGCGAGTATGAATGTCATAGCAGTCGAAGGCTGAAAGATGCAAACTTGATATAAATTCAAATAATTTATGAAGCTAAAGCCGCGAAATTCTGTTTTGTTCCGATACAACCATGAGTTATAATTGAAAACTAAAAAATTCTTCAACGTGTTCCGTTCAACTAAGTAATTGGATATTTCATTATAAAAAGATTAATGTCGGAAGGTTTTGCGAGGACAGGCGCGACGACTGTTGCAAGGCTATATTTTAGCAGAGTACTACGAGGTGTATTCACTGAAAGAAAAGGTACCGATTTATTTTGTATAAACACTATTGGGTTTGCATTTAATAAATTAATAAAACAGGAAAATATCGAACAATATTTAAATAGTAATTGTGTTTTGTGCACCTTCAATTACGGATGAACCCAGTTAAAGAAAGTAATGTTAAAGTATTATTATTGTGGTTACCTTTACTCCGGCTTTAGCACATATTAATCCGACTAAATGTTAGTTTTATCCCCCGTAATTTCTAAACTCGGACATGAACCTGCCCGCGTAAAACCTATGTTGTAGGCAAGGGTAGCGGTTACGTACTCCATTGGTTGCGATAAATGCCATGCTAAATAAGAAGTTGTGATAGGTACATCAAAAATCAAAATTATCAAACTAGATCACATAGCTAGTGTTTACAATATTTACGATATCTAAATATACGTAATTCGTGAAATTTTGTTGCGACTCTAATAATTCAGTAAACACATCGAGGTATTCAGCCAATTTTTTGTACCATGTGTGTTTAAAATTACGCGTCTGCAACTTCAATATATACGTATATATATATCAGGACGCTCGGACGGGCCAAATAAAACCATGTTTCCACTATCATATATAAATTATAGGCACCCCAATTTAGATTTTAGTGCTAAATCAAAAAATGTAAATTTTGTAGCGTCTTTTCGGTTATAGCCCCACCTACTCTTTCAGTAAATGATTTTAATATAATTTTTATATTTAATTATAATTAATAATAATAATTTTTCTATACCTTTCGAACCGGACTGACTATTTGTGTCAAAATAAGCTCAACCAGTACATGGGTTAAGCTTATTTTAAGAATCTAAACCCATTTAGATGAGATCCTATGCCTTAGCCTAAGCCGTTAATCCATCCGTTTATTTAACTGATTGCGACATTATTCGACTCAGCCCGTTAATAGAATTCAAATGGTACATTAAATTGGACATCGAGTAAAAAATTCTGAAATTTTCAATATCTAGGGTAACAAAAAATTCGAAAACAATTGTAACAAATATTATTCTAATGTAGATTTTTGACCATCTGAATAAGCTGAGTGGAATGGCACAAAAATTATCGAGGTTTCTTCAAAATTGTTTGTTACGAATTTTAACAAATATTATTCTAATATAGATTTTTGACCATCTGTACAAGCTGAGTGGAATGGTACAAAAATTAACGAGGTTTCTTCAAAATGGTTTGTTACGATTTTTGACAAATATTATTCTAATATAGATTTTCGATTGTCTGTACAAGCTGAGTGGAATGGTACAAAAATTAACGAGGTTTCTTCAAAATTGTTTGTTACAATTTTTGAGCTAGAGGCGCATAATGTAAAAGCCCAATTTCGTTATTACAGATTATCAACTGTTTCAAACTTATCCGATTTGGCTCATATGTTCACAGTGCATAACCTTTATGTTAAGTACATGATGCAGCGTGACATCATCAATTTACGTTTGTGTGAAAAGTATAATGTAATTTGTGTAAGAAAAAATAAATTGATGCCATTAACACAATGGTCTTAGCGAAGTATCTAGTTAAACAGTTATCAATATGTGAAGATAGAGAATAAAATTGCGTAAAGATATTTGGATATTATAATTTTTAGAATCACAAAACAACAGCAAACTAATTCTAGGATTCCTTATTTGGACTATATGATGATGCTACATTTGTGGAAGATTCTTGGCGTTATATAACCGCATCAAATAAAGACCATTCTACAACGAATTATGATTACGTCGCAATACGCCTAAATTTAGGACAATGGTGATGGAATTTTAGCAAGGTCCAAACCGGTGATGAAAATTGGAAAAAATTATTAATGCAATTATCTTTAAATGCGCATCAATTAAATAACGTTAAAGGAGTTTCCCTTCCGTGTCTCAATAATTCGTCATCGCCCAGTTCGGTTGCGCTATGAAAAGAATAAATGTTGTACAGAAGCACAGAGTCTTAAATGCTTCCTTTTAGTTTACTTAATTACAGCCTTATGGACGTAGGAAAGATTTACAGGAAGGTATAGTTTTGTATTTTGCACTGTAATTATCGGTATAAAGTGCTTGGTGGTTTCAACTCTGTTCATCACTCTACTTTACCAATGAGACGAATAATCAGGTATTGACTAATGTGTTGACATGTTTAAAGACACTTGAAACACATGAAACCCCGAAGGATGTGTTGCAGCGGTGATCAGAACACATTTTTCGCTTGCTTCATGTTTTTTCTATCGCCCTATGAGTCACAGTCAACTTGCCGCCAGGCATATACAAGTCAAGGCAGCAGTAACAATATCAAGCAATTTGATGCATCTCTGCTATTTCGAACATAAACAGTAAGGTATTGGACAAATGCTAGAATATTTTTAAGGCGGCAGAAAAAATAAAACTTTATGGAGTGTTCATTTTGAAGTCAGCGGTCGACATACATCTTAAATCTCTAGGGCATTTTCTTTTAGCCCCCAGGCGGAAATTGGTCAATTTTAAAGACACTTTGATAGTTATGGCATAATTCTACCCAGCTAGTCGAGCTATATAGCAAAACTATTCATTCTTTGAAAAATAACGGTTAGCAAAGTGAAACTGATGAAGATTATTTATCCATGTAAGTAGATTTCGGACACTATAGATCGAATGCATTTATAGAAACAGTTTTCTTCCAACTTATAAATATTAAGCTTTTATTCATATTATCCCTGCACATATGAGCAGTTTGTAACAATATCCAAAATATTGCAGTGAATGCGAATATAAGCATTATCGGTACGTTATCTACTAACATGTATACCGTCCCTGTCCCTGTAACAATGCAATTATCATTGAGCTGGTGCAACTGCGCTGAAAATTTGAGTCATTTCAACGAAAAATGTCAAATTACACAACCGCAATAAACTAACAAGTTGGTTAATCGATGAGAAAAAAAATGAGGAACAGATTGTGTCTGCATAAATAGTTTATACTGATTGCTTGTTGCACATATATAAATGTTTTAATAGTACAATGATATTTTGGTGATTAACCCAGAATTCTGGGCTCGAAACATTTATCTCAAAAATCAGTTTATCAGAGCCAACAGAGTATTGCTTTTGTTTACATTTTATATATTGTCTTGATATACACTTAAAAGTACATTCAAAGTTGTTACAAGTTACATGTTTTACGGTATTATCATTAGCACGTGCAGAGCCGGCATAGGCTTAGGAAAGAATGTTTTTTGTTTGTAAAATCACGAGCTATGATCACAAAGACGTTCTTCGCAAAATGAGATCTATGGCATTTTTTATTCCTGGTAACTCGTAAAGTAGCAACATATGAGAATTGCAGCTATTTGTTTTCAAAAATAATAAAATGAGATGCTGCATTCACCGATTTTTACGAACAGAGCACACCACAGTAAATAGCCCAATGGCCTACAGAAATAAAGCAACAACAACTTCAATCAAACATTTAAATAAAACGAAAACTTTTTCTTGCTATAATAAGCATATTCTCATAAGTTCCACTTTAATGAAACTAGACAATCTGCAGCAAATGTAAAATCGTATACGTCATTGGGCGATTAAACGTCGTAAAATGAGCTCTCTAAGTGTGAAAATTTCGCTCAGTACCATTGATGCCCCAGTAATAACATTTTCCATGGACTGAACATGCAAAATTCCACGAGTAAATCTTTAATTAAACAAACAGACGGTTTGCAATTATATTCATCTTAACTAGACAAGTTTTCATAGCGGTTTTATGTCAGATGCCATCCAGCGCGATAGGCGATCAACGATCATTCGTTTCCAACTTTGAGGATTTTCATTCCATATCGTTCGTCGCCGTTTAATCTGATAGTTCTTCCACTCGTTGATCTTACATGAAATAAACCTAATTTAAAATAGTTTCGCTTGTTTTACTACAATATATTTACAGTAATTATATATTTAATTATAGATAGCAAAATAACATGTTTCATTTGCATTTACATTCGATGCGGCTGCGGGCATTTAGTATCTTCGAGATTAACTGCAACAAATGTTGATAGGAATGACAGACAAAATTGTGCATGAAGCATTGTCCCTATACCAGTACAAAACGAACTACACAATATTGTACGTTATTTATCAAATCAGCGTGGCAATACCGTATGAGATTACAGGAGCATTTAAAGGCACATTCACACCCGGGAACAATTTTTGAAACAGGCGTGAATATAGTCTTAGATAAAATACACAAGGCCTCTGTGGGAAATATATTAAGGCAGTAATGAGCCAAGCGGAACAGAGGATATTTATGAGGGCGTGGAGGGGGGTGAGTAAAACAAAGTGTGTGCCGACCCATCTTCATTTATGGGAAAGGACACTTGATGCTTCCGCAACAACCCCTGTTCCGAGTAGTGGTATCCATGTCTCAAATGTTTTGCTGCTCCTTTAATTGTACTTCGACTCCTAGGTACTTTAAGTTAATTGTGCGCGCATACATTTTAGGCAATTTCGTTCCCGATGTTTGCTTTTTCAACTTATGTGCCAGTCATCTCAGCTCATTCGATGAAAATAAATTTTCGTTTGGGATAAATTGTATACAAGCGCTTTGTTTTTGACATTATCAAACAATTCCTAAGTATTCATTAATATATTTTGTTTTTCCAAGTAGTTAAGTTTACTCCCATTTTACAGCAAACGATTAGCGCAGTTTTCCATTTATTATCGAGTTTGACTGCGCGTTGATATTCGCTCAAGTAGTGAGGAGCCTTACACGATCCGAGCAACAGCGTCGTCGTAGCTCAGTGGTTAGCGAGCGCAACTCAGACGCAGCTGGCTCTGGTTCGATTCATCGCGGCGAAAACGCTTTATTCAGTGATAGTCCAAATACACGCAAATTCATGAGTTAAAGTGTTAATGAGAATTAAGTACACCGCTTGTTTAATAAGGTTTTTTATATCAATCAATTTAATATTGAAATGGCTTAAAAGGTGATTTTTTCATAGCTTCAACGCCTGTCTATGAGGCAATGTAGCTTAGTTTTCGTAGCAGTTTACAGATTTTGGTCAACTATGCTTTCGTTAAAACATGTATGTGTTAGGGAACAAATCAGAATTTATGTTAATGTAATTTCACCTTTGATAATAGCAATCAATTTGGAAGCCAATGTAACTCAGTTTTCGTAGCACTCTATATATTACACACGTCCAATTCGAACCGGATCGTTTCAGATCGAGCGTAATGTTAGCACGCCCTAACACGGACCTAGAATTGTCGGTAACGTAGTGGGTATACACTTCTGCATAACTTTCAGCTATGGCCATATTAATATGCATAACAAACTTTCTACGAACGTTTAAAGTTGTAAGCCCGAAAGTTATGCACGATACGTTTATAAAAAATGACGAAGTAAACTGGCCGTTAAATATTCTTAAAATTTAAACACAGTCAAATATCCGTGACTGAATATTACCTACAATTGAGTGTCCATGCATGTTGTTGCGCGCAGAGTTTGAAATAAGGTTGTACAAAATTCCGTTTTCATTGCTCTGTGAAGAGTGCATATTACGGGTGGATGTGCGTCTTTGTGTTCTGTGTAACCACTTTTTCATTTGATATAGTATTTTGTGCAATCTAATCAAGCTATTACTTGAATTAATGGTTACACCTATACGCTATATTACAAGTAATTAAGCCAAAAATGCCATATATAGCTTTAATATTTACGATGCCGTATATCAAATATCGAAAACGTTATGTAATGTCATTATTTAGTACAAAATTTGGTTACAAAACGAGTCTAACAGGTGCTCGACAAATGATAGCGCACACTTTGCATCTACAATTTATGTTCAGTATAACGGCCATTGGAAAGGAGTATCATGCGTTTTTGCTTTTATTTGTTAATCAGAGCTGCACACCCCGGTTGATCAATGTTAGACACCACAGTCGATATAAGCCTAATCTCCCGGGCGATACTATAAAGTTAGAGCCGAGTCAGTTTTAACATGCTTTTTGACGAATAAAATTGCACTGGACGGTGATTTATTTCGACACTGAACTAAATCCCACATGATCGTGGTTGAACGATAAGTTTTCTGCATTATACCACTCGGTCTACCATCTTATTGTATATTCAAGTGATACCATCTTATTATATATTCAAGTGATATATATTGTATTATCTTTGTACTAACAAAAAACCGTCACGTCTTTGCAATTCGGGGTTTAAAATTAAAATGTTACCGATTTTTAAATCAAAACTGTACAGTAGTCGAACATATTCAATCTATCAAAACAAATCGAGACAAATCAAGTATTCTCAATTGAAAAATACTTAAAATGATCAGAAAAATATTGAATTTAAGAGCACAGAGTAAGGTGGTATGAAATGGGTAATTTTTGGTTCTTAAATTCGGTAGTGAAATCCCAGAATAGGTAA
>JASANE010003748.1:0-80972 GCA_030248225.1 Trileptium ribeirensis
ATATTGAAATTTAGCAAATGCAATCTAGAGAACATAGGAATTTGGAACTTAGGAATTTAAGAATTTTAGAAGTGTCAGAACCTTGAAATATGGAAACCTAAGAATAATTTCCGGGCTTATAGAACTCGGAATGGTTAGATTTGAGAATTGAGGAACCCGGTAATTTCGGAATTTAAGGAACCTGGCAGTTTGGGGACATGGGAACCTGGGAATTTATGAATTTTGAAAAGGTCGGACTTTATGGAGCTAACAAATTTGGGAACCTGGGATTTCAGAATTATTTAATTGCGGGAATTTATAAACCATTATTGTGGAATGTAGTAACCGAGGAATTTGCGACTATAGCGCGTTTCGGAATAAGAGTCCTTTTGAATACTGAAGCCGGGGATTTCTAGTAAACTGAGAAATCTGGGATGCAAGGGTATATGGGTATCCGTAAATGAGTGAACTTGTCCGATTAGTAGAAAACAAGGAATTTTTCATTATCTTGTTAGCGTGGAACATGTTGATAAATGAGTGACTAATCTAAAATGGGAGCTTTTAGAGAGTTGATTAATTATAATATTAATAAAATGACTGAAATAATTGAATGTTCTAACCGTAGTGGATTTCCAATTTCGTAAATTGGATGCGATAAAGCGTAAATAACCCTAAAGTGGTGGGCAGTGTTGGACACCGGCCATAGCTATGAGCGTTCAAAGTCCTTGGGGCTGCTCAATTTTTTATAGTGTCGGGATTTAAGATGGGATAATGTGCAAAAAAGCTTGCTGCCGTCCGAAAGTGGGTGCTTAGATTTTTTTCTATCAGGCTGTCTATCGCAAGCTGCCAGATGGAACCCTGGAATTTGAGATTTTAGGGAACATGGGAATTTGAAAAATTGAAAATTAGGAAACCTAGGAACTTTAGAAATTTAGATATCGAAAATTTTTATATTTTCTTCGGGAACCTGGGAAATTTCGAACTTAGGGAATGATGGAATTTCGGCAAGCTGGAAATATTGAAAATATCGATTGAAATTCCTACTTGCTATTTGCTCTTTGGCCACGATTTCGTTTCATAACGTACAACGTACCAACTCGCATACTGCATTTTTTCCCATACGCTTGCAAATTTCGTTTTATTAATAATACATGTACCTCGCAAACCTCACATGTGAGGTGTAGCTTTTTGAACACTAAACGGGAATTTTTGTTTAATCAAATCAAACCCCAAATGGTCACTAATCTGTTACTTAATGTTTTGCCTTAATTATTAATAGGCCAATATTTTGGTTCTTAACGTTTTGGATGCTTTGCCCAAAACACCAATTTTATGTTCTTGTAAATGCTGAACGATGGTTGGTACGTCGAATAAGCAATCAACAATCGCTAATGACATAAAGGGATGGTGGGGGAAGCATTATAAGTTCACCGATGCTTTATATACGACACGCATATATATATAAGCAAAACTTTGCGATACGATCACAGTAACATTTTACAAATCCGACACAGCTATCAGGTTTTTATTTAACACCAGACCAGTCGTAATGTTTACACAGCCATGCATATATCATTACTTAGTAAAACAGAGAGCGCTGAGACGTGAACAAGTATATATTACATACTAAGTTCAGTATGCAGCCTAAAGCTCGGCCTATGGGTAACTTGCAATTTCGAAAACTAGAGGGAATTTAAATTTCAGCAAAAACTAGGTAGCAACATTTGAGTCAATTTGGTTGAAATGTATTAATAAGTCAGTGGACAGTCGGCAGACTAATTTTAATATGTTTTGAGCTAAATTGGAGTATATTTCAACTTCAGTTTGTGCTTCAGCTACAATACACGACACTAAAACAGTAGATACTTCTGAAAACTTTAATTTAACGTAAAAAAGAATAATAGTGTTTTCCATAGGACGAAGGTTGGGAGGGGGGTAACGAATGTAGAAAACTTGTTCTCCCAAGTAGGATAAGTAACGCAAAAGCACTTTTCTTCATGTGGTCATCACAAACTCTTGGTTCATGGTGATCAGAGTTGAACAGGGACCTTGCGAATTTAGTTTCCATCACAAGTTCCTACTTGAGTAGTCGTAAAATTAAGCATCTTACAAACTCCGCAGAATATTATACCGTATTTTCTAAATATCGAGCCTTCACATGTTTTTCCTAAAATGCACCAAGTCGCATCCAAGCATGAGGCAAGTTGCTAAAGCATGAGTAGTTGTAAAATTACGCATCTTATAAACCCGACACTTTATTATGCTATATTTACTTAATATCGAGCCTTCACATGTTTTCCTAAAATGCACCAAGTCGCATCCGAGCATACGGGTAAATTTAGGCTGAGCAATCTAGAAAAGAACCTCTTTTTGAGCCTACGTCGTCTGCATTGATTTCTCTCAAGCCTCGCATGTAGTGTTGTCGAAAAGCCGCGAGCTCAGTACAATATATATGTGTATTTTGTTAAAACAACAAACGGTTTGTCATGTTTGTACTCATATAACTGTCTGCCTGTTTCTCTAGGTCTAACTGCCACGATGTTATTCCTTCGACATTTATCATTGATCGATGTGGAGGTGTGTACTCCAGTTGTAGGGTAGTGTTAATGGGAGCCCAGTGACACGGGTTTTTACTTAGCGGGCAACCATTATATGCCATAAATTGATGAAATTTCATTTCGCAAATTCAGTTCGGAAAATTATGTTCGTCCTAACCGCTCGAGCATGTGTAAAATCATCAACGCAGATTTATTGTGTCCCGAGAGATTTGTAGTGCATAGTTAATAGTCTGATGACTGAAAGAGGCCAGGCTCCTAACGAAGGCGTAGTCAGAAATTTCAGCACGGATGGAATAAACTTGCTAGATGGATCACAACTTAAACACAATTGGCACTTAATCAGGAAAGTAGGGTGCATATTTAAATTTTTGACCTAGGACAAACGTTCCCTATTTCCTAATCAAATCGTCGTACAATGAGTGAAACGTAGAAAGCGTAGCGAGTGGGCTCATATATCTCAAATAGCGGTGAATTGTGCACAAATTCTGTTTTATCTCTCTGCAGTATCATAAAAAACTGATCACTGATGTCAGTATGGCTAGCAGTCAGTACGACGCATATCTTCCACTAAATTTGAAATGTTTCGAACCAAATTTAGCCTTCGAACAACTGAATGGAAATTGCAAAATTTAACTGTTATTCATGTCAAGAGTAAATATTTGAAGTGCCTTACAGACCTGAAGCAATGGACTGCATTAAAATTGTGCATACCATCTCAACAGTAATTTCTACTAATAATGAGTAATAGCGGTACCCTTATGATTAACATGTTTAGGCTTAAAGTGCTGTTGTAATTTATAAGAAACGTTCAAATTTTGAAGATTTTACTGACTTTCTTTAAATTTTGGTCATGGTTTGAAATTGTAAAAATTTTACAAGGGCCAAATAACAAAGAACCATTATGCTTTACATGGACTTAGTTCAAACGATTTCGCTTCTGAAATTGTGAAATTTAAGCAAATATATATATTCTGCGCACACACAGCATCACCATTTATGTTTTCAAATTAAAAGTTTTGTGTTTGTACATTAACTTTAGTATTTTTCGTATCAATAAACCTGCTCGAACTTATGTTTTTCACATTGCGTTAATAGGTGGATATAGCATTATGTACTAGGACCAGTTCTAGCTATAAGCGATCCCGGCTGCATCACGATTTTAGCCATGGTGCTCAGACGATGCCGGCTTCCCCGAGTCTTCGGTGAACTTGATGTTGACCTAAAGGGAACCGGTTAGCATAGCAGGCCCCTAGCGGGTTATTCACGGTGTTCGGCCTGGCTCCTGTTTTAGCCCGCGTGTCAGTGGTATAATAGTCGCCGAGAGAAGGCCAACTCTTACACCTGCTCACAGGTAATAAGGCTGACCCGCTTTTCCCTCATTTCCTTGGTCCCATTTTAGTTCCTACACCCATGTGGTTTTCACGGACACTAGGGAGGGCGATATTATTGATTTCCACAAGAGCCGCCCCGTGTCGTTGTACACTGGAATCTTGAACACCTATATTTACAGGTTGCCAGCTTGTATATCCACTCAGATTAATTGAACACTGGTGGGAGTAACATTGTGACTTGCAAGTTTGTTTCCATGTGTGTAGGGTGAGGATGAATGCTTGTGTTAATAAGATTTTACTTTAGCCGGAGATTCGGTCTCAAGGGTCTGCCTGTTTCAAACATAGGTGGCAACGATATTTACATCGGGGAGCCTGTGCTGCAGCCCCAATAAGGCTTGCTGTGAAGGCATCGAACGCTGGTGGTCAAGAGATTCCATGACCCCACATTGACCCTGAAGGTGGAGGTGACTCTAAACGTGGCACGGTTGATAAGTTATTCACTTATACCCGAACGAGTCCGTGCCCCCAGGCACCGTGGAGGCCATCCCTCCGTTTTCAGGTCAGATACAAATTCTTCGGACACCCCATGTGGTCCGTTGTCAACCTCAAACTCCGCATGAAGCCTACCCACCAAGAAACCTATAGTTCCTAGGGCGGTCACGCTGTCAAGAATAGGCCTTTGGAAATCACCAAGGGTCCCACCCTGGCGCCTGTCTTAATCATGTCGAGAAACAATTAAAGGTCATCACCAAAATTCGGTAGCTTCGAGGATTTTTTGAGAGCTGCTTCCAGGACCCGCCACCTTGTCTCAATTTTGTTGGAGATTCTTTTTTGATAAGCCTTTAGGCAATAATTGAGCTCAGCAAATCCTTTGCACATGTCTATCGGTACCCGCTGTTTTTAGGCGGTGTGCCGGCTTGGTGAACTAGCCCAAAAATTTCCTAGCAACGTTCTAATTTCCTAGAATTTTCGTAGTGACACGGACGCCTCCGCCGTGGAGTTATCCTTACTGGTCACCGCAAATATTTTACTAGCGTCCTCCGACTACCACCATAAACAACGATTTTAAACATTTTTATAGCATGATTGACACAAGATTATAGTTTTGTGAAAATGGATGTATATGCGTACATGAGGGCGGTGGCCCCACTGGGAACCCTCGAGCATACCCAAAATTCATGAAATGGTTCTGTCTGTGGCCTAATTCTTAAACCAGATGAGTTTACTGCAAAGCAATACTCCATAATAGTTTCCACGCCCTAGGGGTTACGTTCACCCCAACACTGTCACTCCTCCGAAGCCCTTAGATAGTGGTAGACAAGACCGGTAACAACGTGACACCTAAATCAAAGGTTACCGTTTGTGTCCGAGCAAGTGCCATACTCAACCCAATGCACATGCGCACAACCATGACCAGTAACATGTATAATGAACAAACTAAAAACAGCTCGGAAAATAATTAGCCCTGCACATTTATTAATTAACGTAAACAAATTTAACACTAATGCATGAGTAAACTTAATGTGTGGACCCTACCCTCCCCCCTTCTGTCATTAGCGACTAGCGATCGCTTGTGCGGCGTAGCACCAATACGTCAACATGTAAGAGAACATGTTTGTTTTTTGGGCAACGCATCCAAAACGTTAAGTAACACAAATTGTCCAATAACGATTACTTCAATAACATTAAGTAACTGATCTGTGACCATTTCACATTTGAACAGGAAAAGTTTTATTTTATTATCGAAAGAAAATTCTCCCGTTTAGTGTTTTAAAACCTGCACATCACATGTAATGTTCTCGGACTACACGTATTATCATTGATAAAACGAAATGTATTAGCGTAACGAAAATTGTGGAATGCGAGTTACCAAGTTGTGCGTTGTGAAACGAATTTGTGGCCAAACAGCGAATAGAAGCATTGTGTTAGCCGAACAGAAATTAACTCGCTTTGCTATTAGTAGCTCAGCGTTCGTGAACGGAAATTTTTGAATTTGGAACTCTTTTTCAATGAATGTTTTGTTCTCTAACAGCGTTTTGCACATAGTGTCAAAAGTGGATGGTAGGGGACGCGGCTTAAGTTCACTCATGCATAATGTGTAAACTGCATCTCGAAGTTGAAGCAATAATATATTAAGAAAAATAAAAAGGCATAACGTTTTAGTACATAAAATTGACATACACATAGAAGATATAAATCATCCTTATGGGTGATATTTTCTGAACGCAAGTCTGATTCAAAAATATGTATAATTACTTTATGGCTATGATACATAAACGTTCAAAAACTTTAATCCAAGGGAAGATAATTTTTGATGCGACTAATCTTCTGCGTATAACACATAGTTCTTTTTCCTTTATCTATTCCAGTTGGCGAGCAGAAGTCGAACAATCTAGTTTCCGAAGCAAAATAATCTCAAAAACGTGATTTGTATGAATTATAACTGTTATGGCTCAAACTATCGAAGCTTTTAAGGCGTCGTGTAGTTTATCTATATAGCCTCCATTATGCTCTAAGAGTGCATTTAATTCATGAACCAGAAAACCATAGCTTGACTGTATTCAACTTGGCTGAAGAAACATCGTTCCGTGCTGTTCTGCATTACGGATTATAGAGTAATAGTCACTCAGTTGTACTGGGCAGCGGCCATACAGTTCAGTATGTATTTGACTAAATATAAAATCATATCATTCCCGGACCGTTTGGTATCACTCTATATTGCAGAGGACTTATAAATCTCGGAAAAAGTGAAAATAATACGAGCCCAGCGAAGCATCTATGTAATATTATAATATAATTTTGCATAAACACAAAAGCATTGATTAAAAAAATATTATGAGCCTTATCACATTTCCACAAATCGTGGTTGCAAATATCGTTCCATGCCGAGATTACCAGTGGATCCCCTGAACGTTTATATCACCAACGATCGTTAGGAGATTAATTGAATCAGGTGGAAATCGGTGTGCGTACGTGCAAAATGGTTTTCCATCGACAAAAATCTAAAATATTATAATAATAATAATAAATAAGAAAGGTTATGCAAATTTTCCTTCACTTTTGCGTGGCAAATACTAAAAATACAAAAGTAAAACAAGAATGTCCGAAACAAATGTAGTTAATAAATATATAAACATTTCTGTTTCAAGGTATGTAGGTGTAGGATAACTGGTTACTGTGAACACAAATTATTTTCTGTTCACTTTTTTCCAGCTTTTTGTTTTGTTCGCTCATCAAAACGTCGGAAAACAAGCAGCTGGACAACGGACCCCTGCGAAACGAACAATAATCTGTGTCAATCGCACACTAAAATTATATAAAAAATGTAATATGCCAAGTTCACCATTACAGTGATTTTCCGCTAAAACGTAGATTAGAGGCCTGATCACTACTAATTAGTCCACTCCCCCGAAAGTTTGTAGCCGATAAATCTGTAAATTCCATGAATGTAGCATGCAATTTTAGTGACGTTTGGCATCTGTTGAGCATTATAACATGCAGCAACGTTAACCCAGACACTTAAAACAATAATACTATGTATTTATAAATATATCGTCCCTCCATAAAAGTGGGGGGAGAGTGGAAATAAAAGAATAATCGCTATATGGCTGTCTGAAACGCCCATCAGTAAAGTCCGTTAAAACAAGGACCGTTTCAGTGAACATATGTCTACCCGAGATTTTTTTGGTGAACGTCGGAGTACTGAATTTATTTCGGTACCAAATAAATAAAAATGCAGCCTTGTGTTTCACTTATTGCTTAGAAATTAATTTCAAGTAGTAGCTTCCACTGATGTAAAAGGCCGTTTTTGAATGAACTACAAAATATATTTACCAACAACCCCTATATTGTGGATATGCACTTGCAATCAGTAAAAATGTGAAAAAACAAGATAACCTGATATAAGCTGGTGTGTGGCTCTGTTGAATTTTAATTTACAGTTGTTACAATCAGAATTAAGTGCTCAAAAACCGACCGAAGTTTGACGAAAATCGGTTAACTAAACGAATTTTGATTGCGTCAAAACAAATATTAATCAATAAAATTTATTAGCAGCATTTAACAACATTTAATGTTAGTTCGCGTTTAATTTAACGAATTGTGATTGTGTTAAAATAAAAAAATAATTCTTTAACAATGTTAGTTTGCGTTTAATTTAACGAATTTAGTTTAAACTAAGATTGATCAATTGCGTTATCGCTCGATTTTGTGTACTTAATTCTGATTGTAACTGTAGTCGCCAAAACAAGAAAACCAAATCGTTAATACATCCCATAATATTGTATGAGTTTTGCATAGCACCAGAAACAGGAAGGCCAAAAACATCTCAAAACAATTTAATAGTAAATTCCGGTGGGACAAACACAGCTAACAAGGAGACCGCAACCTCAAAACAATAGAGCTTTAATTCAAACTATGAATCACAATGCCGCGTCGTTACTTAGCAAGCGCGACTATACTATATGTTTACATACAGTACCCGCCAAAAATGACTGTCGCTCGCTCGCGACTCGCTCGAAATAAATTTGTTCTAAAAATAGAATTTTCTATTAATTGAGCGGAGCGAAGCGTTTTTATTTTCTGTCTGGGATTAAAAAGGTCGATGTCCGTCCGTTCGTTCGGTCCGACGGATCTCAAGAACCACTGAACCGATTTTAAAAAACTTCTTTTGTTTGAAAGCCTATCGTGTCAGAGTGTGCACCTGATATTTGCGATTAAAATTTTTTGAGTGGTTAATTAGTAATTAGCTAATTAGTTAAGCTTATGCAGCTAAAATAGAGAATTTTGCAATATTTGTGTTATTTATTGAAATAGAATCGTTTCGATCAAACCATTATTGGTTTCTGGGGTCGAAGAATTCAAATATAATATTTTTACCACTCAATAGTCAATATTTGAGTTATTAATTGAGTAGCTTATGCTGTTCTGACACCCAGTGACACAGTAATTATTTTGAATTAATATTGTATATTAAAAAGTTTAAGTAATTCATTTGTATGTTATTCATTTGTATGTAATTAGGATCGGGTTGCGTTCTCTGTTGCTTCTTATTGCTAATGTCCATTTCTATGCGTCTACTGTTTTCTCCACTTTTACTCCAATATTTGTTAAGCCCTATGCAATGTAGTTATTTGAAGAACATAAAATTGAGTACATTCGTAATGCCACAGCCCAAGCTCCGCTCACAAATGTAGTTCCACTACAGACTAGTTTAAATAGTTGCGAAAACTCGAGCGAGCCACTCGCTTGAACTCGCTCACTCGAAATGCGACGGTCATTTTTGGCGAGTACTGTGGCTGGTAAATAAACATTAGCAGTATATAAGAAGTTGAAAAGAACAGTGTGCTTGCAATGACTAAATAATGCAATAAATTCTTCAATATTTTTCAAGATAAAAAGTCATCACATTTTTCGGAAAATTAGAGAGCAGCGATGGCTCGATTTTTGAAAACAGCACCAAATTTATTACGAAAGTAGGGATTCAGACCGATTTGAGCACTACCTTGCACCCAAATACTTTCTTAAACTTGCTGAGTTTCATCTTATATATTCGTGTCAGTTTGGTAAGACAATATATGTCGATATAACAAAAATGTAACACTTTATTTTAATACAGGAATTTTTTAATCTGGAGTAGGAAAACTATTTCTTAGATGAGTACAAGCTTATTTGCTTATAGCACATCACATGTTTCTTTCTAGAAATCTTCCTAATATCTAGAACAGAACAAACGGTTTTTATCATTGCGATTTTCACACGACGTTAGCTGTGGAAACAGTCTGCTTTGACTGTCGTATTTCGAGCAAGCAGCTCGTTCGAAATTTTGAAAATTATTAATAAGAAAAGTCTAATTCTGAACGGTTTGCTTTCGAGCGAGTCGTGAGGGGGTTGCGAGCGAGTGACTATCAGTTTTGACCATTACGTTATATACCTTAAAAACTTGATGTAGTCATTTTGTGTCATTTTATAGATGAACTATCGACTATATATATTTTCTTCAGAAAATCTGGATTTGCCCGAGAAAATTCGTTTACAACAAGTCAACTACTTCTAATTTTGGTGTTACGAAAAGATATAAATATTAAAGGTTGCACCAATAAGAATGTTTATTTGTTATTTTCGCTACATACTAAAAGGAAATCTATTTGCGTTGAACCGCACACTAACCGGTCATCTGGCTTCTAAATACTTTTTTGACTGAAAATAAATTAATCATATCTAGAGTTTCACTGGGTATTTGTATTAATAAACAATATAGAGAGAACTCGTCTAAAAAGATAGTCGCTCACTCGAGACTAGCTAAAAAGACATATTTTAGAAATAGAATTTGTAATTAAGTTTAATAGTTACGACATCTCATACTCACTCGAGGCCCCACAAAATGCGACATTTTTGTGCTGTAATTTGTTCCACAGTGGCTGGTTGTTTAGCTAGTTGTGGATATTTTAATGATCCATACAAACAAAACGCAAAATTCGCGTTATAGTTAAAAGCTACATAAATGTAACACGACATAACCATGCCATTTTTTAAGTAAAATTTTTTTCAGATTTTTAGCAATTCCACAAATTGAAATTGTTTCAGTCATTACAGTCAAAAGCGACACAGGAAGCGGATACGGTCAGCCCTGAATCACTGCTAGGCGCCACGCTGGAAGCGGTTCTCCACTACCATTGTGTCAACCATACATAAAACCGTATGCAACAGTACTACTTGTGTTTTCCGCTAACAAATTTGTTAGTACGTCAAGATCAGAACTTATCGCTTTGCCGCGATTAAGAATAAATGTAACAATTTTCTGGTTTATAATATTCAATCCATTCCTTTGCTTGTCTCGCACATCGGCGGTTTATTGTAAAAATTTTGTATTCGAGTACTGAAAGGTAAAAACATTTTGAAGGAATACTCATCTCGTGTAGGTCAAGAAAATTTTTTTAGAAAAACCGCTAATAAACAATTATAATGAGGTACAAAAATTAGCGTTATAATCAGCAGAGAAATCTAGAAAATATTCTGGCCTCTCTACAGGGTGTCCCAGAAGTAAGGTATTTCACTAAACGACAAAATTACAGCAGTAAGATTGTACTTGAAATCCAACAATTTGCCCAAAGTTATTCGCTCATAGCGCCATGGTTTTTGCCAGTCCCGAGCAACAATATATTCTTGCTCTTAATAAAAAATTCGATACTACTGCATCAGTATTGAACATGTCTAAACCAGGTCGACCACATACAACCACTGTGGATGACAACATTGCTATTGTCTCGGACAATGTCAAATAGTCACGCAAGTCAATTTGTCGGCTGTAGGTGGAAACTGGGCTGTCCAGGATGACTGCTAATCTAATCGTCAAGGGACGAAGCTATTATTCCGTCCAAAATTAATCCACCCACTCATGGAAGATGATTTTGAGACCCGAGTGGAGTATGCTGAAAATTGGTTGGCCAAACTTTGCAATGATCGAGTTACTTGGTATGATGACGGCTCATTCACGCTCAATGGTCATGACACAACTGCGTTTACTGGGACCAGGGATAATCCTCCTGAAACAACTGAACACCAGCCCAGCCTTCCTAGAGCGGTTGCTAGGTGGGCATGCAGACTTGAGGTTTCATTAGGTCTATCGAAGTGACGGGTATCTGCGAATGTTGCAAAACGATTTTGGCCTCAATTTGAAGAGCTGGACGAGTGCGACAATATTTTGTTCCAACAGGACGGCGTGACTACTCACTTTGCCAAGCCAGTGCAAGAATGGTTGGATGGATATAAATTTTAGGATCGCTGGATTTGTCGACGTGGACGTGTTGATTGTTCTGCACGTTCCCCGGATTTGACGCTTCCGCAATTCTATATTTGGGGTGTCCTGAAGGAAAGTTTAAGGGAGGAAACCTAGCACAGTAGAACAAATGAAGAACTTCATTGTAGAAAACATGGTATGATTGACACCGAGCACTTGTTTCTAAAGTTTGCCGATCTGTGTGATTTCATCATGAAAAAATATTCTACGTTGGAGGACCAAAGCTGTTGCAGGAACGCCAAAGTACTTTGTTAATATTACAAGTTTGTGTTAGTATGATTTGCAATAGAAAATTTGTGCCTGTACAAATATGTACTTCAGTTTCTATAAAGCGCAGAAGTTTACCTGGTAGTTTTGAGCTGGGAGCCGCCACCTCAATACTGGCGAAACCGGAAATTCATGGTAGTAATTTCCCCAAGTCAACTTAGGGATTTTATATTTGCATTTTTTGTGGTATTCATACCTTTACAACAATCATATCGTTGTTTTTACTGCACTGAACATGTATTTCTGCAGGCCGAACTTCATTTTACTTATGGTTTTATCATAACTGTCGACATATAAGAAGTGCCAGCGATATGAGAAATTAACCAGCGACCACCATCTCATCGCACGGTATTGCTCCAACTAGATCTCTCAAAGAACTTCGATATAGTGAAGCATGATGAACTGATCAAAATGATATTCGATACATCACTTCCAAGACGCATAGTGCAGTGATTTGTTAACTATCTACATGGTAAATATTGAAGAGTTCTCTTCAGATGCTGTCTATCAACACCTAGAAACATCCGCCTTGGTGTACCGCAAGGAGCAGTAACATCCCGAAACTGTTCCATTCATAGATAACCGGGCTTCCAACTCCACCGGTAGGTATCAAACTTTAAAAGCGTTACATATGCCGATGCAATCTCTATCTTCTCAACCGCGCCCAATATCAATACACTGTGTGACATCAACGAATACAGTCACGGCCAGAAATAAGTGCAAAATAATCAATCGAAATCGATCGAAATTTCGATCCATTTCGACTGTAAACGAAATTTCGATCGATTTGGATTAAACGGAATTTCGATCGATTTCAATCGATCGCGATTAAACGAATTTTCAATCGATTGCGATTTCGATCGTTTTCGATTGCACTTATTTCTGGCCGCGACTGTACATACCGGCAGTCGCAAAATATCTAGCAAATAAAGGGCGTATTTTATCGCCCGAGAAGTCATCCGTAACGCTGTTTACAAGTGCAGCCAAGGAAGCCAGATTTACAAAATCAACAGAACGGATGTGCCTCTTGAACGAAGACCAAAAGTTCTTGGAGTGATACACGATACCACGCACACTTTTAGTGAACACTGCAAACAAGCGGCCACACGAATGCGGAAGCGGAATGATATCCTCAAAGCGCTTTCGGGTACTCGCTGGTGACAACAGAAAGAAATAATGGTCTACACCTATAAAACCATTAGTAGATCAGTCTGAGAATATGCCACTCCGATATGGGATCTATCCAGTAGTTCGAGGTGGAAGAAGCTAGAAGCGGCAGAAAACGAAGCTCTGCGAATTGCCACAGGCTGTCACCTCATGGCTGATTCCGACCACCTGCACAGCACAGCGAAGCGAAGGTCTTGCCCATCAGGAAGCACGCAAAGCAGTCTTGGAGCAGTAGGCAGTCCATAAACTGCTCAACAGGCCACCGCCTTAAATTGATAAATCTGGAGAATCTCTCTCAAGATGTGCGCGTGGCACCCTTGCGCAACTCCGATGAAGCTAATCCATCCTTCTGACGAAAAACCAAGCAAGGATTGATGAAAGTGTTGTCGATTCTGGGGGCTGCAGAGAGGGAGTTGACCTGGAGGAGCCACGGAAATCCTGCCCATCTCCTCCTCTGTGGAGAGCTCAGAATTATTTTGAGACAATTCAAGTACATTATGTAAACATACATACGATATCGAATTTCCGAAGTGCCAACTACGGCGGTACCAACCAACATAGGCATAAAACTAACAAAATTAACTTTTGTGGATTGCGAATATAACGCACGTGCGAATAGAATAAATAACAACATTACACTATTACAGAACTCAAATCTATAAAGTAAACTAGTGTCTCGCAAGCTAGGGTGAAATGGAGCCCGTAAAAAAGCATAAAATGTGCACGCCTGACTGAAGATAACCAAATCATTGCATTCAGGATACCGAAAAATCTTTATATAGACTAGTCGGTAGTGGAACCACATCTGTGAGCGGAGCTTGGGCTGTGGCATTACGAATGTACTAAATTTTATGTTCTTGTAACTACATTGCATAGGGCATAGGGCTTTATCATTGGTAAAAATATTATATTTGAATTCTTCGACCCAAAAAACCCTATAATGGTTTGATCGAAACGACTCTATTTCAATAAATAACACAAATATTGCAAAATTCTCTATTTTAGCTGCATAAAATTAACTAATTAGCTAATTACTAATTAACCGCTCAAATTTTTTAGTCCCAAATATCAGGTGCACACTCTGACATGATAGGCTTTCAAACAAAAAAAGTTTTCTAAAATCCGTTCAGTGGTTCTTGAGATCTGTCGGACCGAACGAACGAATGAACGGACGGACATCGACCTTTTTACTCCCAGACAGAAAATAAAAACGCTTCGCTCGGCTTCTCCGAGCTCCGCTCAATTATTTTTATGCCATGTACAACACTACTGAAGACCGACTATTGTCTGGAAACAGGGTTCATTGACCCTCTATCCATTTAAAGCCCATGAAAAGGCATGATATTTGCACTAACCAAATCATTGTATTCAGCTTTCGGAAATACCTATATATAGACCATTCTTGATGCCCTGCACGCAATACATAATCAGATAAATGAAAGCACACATTTTCGAAACCGGGTTCTTCAACAGTAAAACAGTTGAAACACCATGAAAAGGTATAATATAGTCTTGTTGGAGTCTAAATATCAAAACCATCAACGTAGCGCGTTTGATACTTAATACACACACTAAACAAGGTAACAAAAAGCGATATTTCAGGCAAAACGTCGACGAACCATATTCGGTTTCTCTTCTTAACGGCCCAGAGAGTGGTCCCACAAAAAGTCGCGGTCAACAAAGTTGTAGATGTCGATGAGCTCATTCTGCACTTCGGAAGTACAAAGCCAGTGTCGAGAGATAAGGGCTGCGAAACGCTGGTAAACGTACGGCAACATTTGGCAATAATCTTAAAAAACTTGTTTTTGTCATTTTGACCTGGAAGATGTGGTCGGAGCCGTTCGCGTTCAACTAAAGGGCACATCGTCATCACTTTTGCTATCGAACAAAAACGTTCATCCGAAAATGAGTTATGAATGACAGCGACAGACGAAAATCTTCAAAATTTTCCCCCTAACGGCTTCAGCGAAAACTCTCCTCGTTCGCTCGCTCCATTTCAAGAATACAATGATATTGCTATTTTGCAGGACACACCGCAATTATTGGCAGTACGACACTCACTTACGATTGAGCCAGCAACGAGCGATCAAAAACAAAATCATAAAATAAAAAAATAAAAAATTTATTTTCCCGTGAGCAAGTTGCGAATCAGCAGCGGTAAACTGTGGCGAGTATTGTATGTACAGAAAAATATAAAAGATACTTTGGCGCAGATCAGCGACACATAGTAAATAAGATAAAAAATGTAACAAGATGTGACATATTGTTACAATTGTACCATATTATTGATCCACCAAAACAATAAAGCATTGAGCGCGCAATGCACACAAGTTCCATTAACGTTTGACTTATAAAACTTAAAATACATAGCACAAGGTAAACATTAGCGTCATGAAACAAAAAAGACTTACATCATAGCCTGTATCAGTGCATCCAATGATTATATCGAAGGTTCTATCTTTTTTAAACGGGAACTCCCCATCCAGTTCTTCAGGGCCCCATTCTCCTCTGTGACTGTTTCGAACCACAGCCTTAAATGAAAACGGAACTCATATATGTATATAATCAATAAAAATTATTATTTAGCAATTTGCGACATTTTAGGCACAATCATATCGTACTGATGAACAGTTTTTAACATAAAGTTTCTGTATGCAGGATTTCATATCGTAAATCAAATCGAAACAGTAAACAAGTCTTTAATGAAAAAACGGAATTTAGTGTTTTGGCCACATGATTATCTAATGTTAAAATATAGGCAAAAAACTTTAATAGTTCTTATCACTGTGCTAATCATAAACTTAACTCTGCCACGGAGATATTACTGCGTTAGTACTGAATTATAGTGGAGCTACACGTATTCCGAACAACTAGAGGTGTGTTCACACCTTCAAACTTTTTACTTAAAATCTGATCAAATTTTGACGGTGATTTTTAATAGAAAAATGCTACCAATAAAAGCATTATGACAGTGTTTCTGACACGATTTTTAACCGTTTTCCTCTTGGCAAAATGCCCCCTGGCAAAATCGGGCGCCTCCCGGTTCGGAACCAGGGGGCCTCTGAAAAAATTTTCAGCAAATGGAGAGCCGAGGTGCGCAGAGGCAAGGTTTTTCTTTTGGGTCCACAAGTGCGTCTGGACCCAAATAGTTTTACGTGGACCCAAAAATTTTTTGCTGGACCCAGAGCAATTTTGGCTTAGGAGACATAGGGTCTACTATTAAATTCTATTACAAAAAGCAGGTTTTCAGCCGTTTATGCTTACATGTTATAATAGTTGCTTGCTGTTGGTTTCACGGATGGACCTCATCCTTTATCCTGGCTTGGGAGAGGCAGAGAATAATTTATGTATTTGTAATAATTATGTAGTAATGTAAAATTTCTTTTGTTATTATGTTTCTTTACTGTGTATAAACTCGTGAAATTCTCGAGCCAAAAATTGTAAGCCTGGACCCAGTGTTTAAGATCTGAACCCAGGGTCAGGTTTGAAAAACCTGTAACAGGCTATGTTTGACGTATATACCACCCTAAAACCTCTTGAACCTTAAATTCATTGAAAAGCCTAAAACCTCGTCGATCCTAAACCAATGGAAAACAACTGACAAACCATCAAGTACAGTCAGAGACAAAAATAAGTGCACAAAACGAACGCAACAACGTTCGATTATAAACGAACGTTACAAAGTTCATTTGCGTCTAAGTTCATTATTATAGGCAAGATAAAAATTAGTTCTAAAATATAGCAAATTTTATCTTCGTTTACGTTCGTTTGTAATCGAACATTCTAACGTTCGTTTGCGTTTACGTTCGTTCGCGTTCTTTTTTATGTACTTATTTTCGCCCGTGACTGTATTTATGCTGGTTTCTACATAACCAAAACATCGCATGCATCCTGCCGAAAAACCTATATCGACAATAATGACCTCCACTGTATGTAACCAAACAACCGAGGACAAACTATAGTCTGGAAGTCAAGTTCATTGGCCCTAAGCCCATTGACACCCCATGAAAAGACATGAAATGTGCATGCTGGACTCTACATAAGCAAATCATTGTAATCAGGATACCGAAAAACCTCTATATAAACTATTTTTGATGCCATGTACCAAACTACTGAAAACATGCTATTTTCTGGAAATCAGGTTTATTGAACCGACACACAATGAAAACGTCTGAAAAGGCATAATATGCTCGTGATGGATTCTCGAGATAACCAAACCATCGTATTCAGCATACCAGAAGACCTATATAGGCAATTGTTAACGACATGTAGGCAATAAGTAACCAAATAACTGAAGACAGTCTATATTCCGGAAATCGGATTCATTGACGCTAAACCCATGAAAACTTGAAATATGCATGCTGGACTCAAGATAAACAGATCATTATTTCAGCCTTCAGGAATACCTATACTTAAATCATTCTTGATGTACTACACGCAATACATAAACAGACAAATGAAAACGCACATTTTGGAAATCGGGTTCATCAACAGTAAAACCCTTGAAACCCGATGAAAAGGCATAATATAGTCAAGTTGGACTCAAAATAACAAAACTATCGTATCCATCGTTCTTGATTATCTAATAGGCACTGACTGTAAGGTAAAACAACGACAACACAGCGAAATCACAAAAATCAGGGTTTATGGCAAAGGGTCGATAAACCATGTTCCTCAGCGGCCCAAGGAGTGGTTCCACAAAAAAGCCGTAGTTGTATCGTAGTTAGCTAAGTTGTAGATCTTCGATGATTTGACGCGAAACCTGTGTCGCTAGATACGGGCTGTGAAAACTGGTACCCGTATGACCAGATTTGGCAAAGAACCCTTGATAAACCTATTTTTTGCCAATTTGACCCGGAAGATGGGATCGGAGGTGTTCGCGTTCAACTAAAGGGCACATCGTCGCCACTTTTGCTATCAAACAAAAAAATTGTGAAATCCGTCCAGCCGAAAATGGGTTATGGATGATGTATCAGACAAAACAAATTTTCACATTTTTCTCCTTCGGCCCTCTGTGAAAACTCCGCTTGCTCTGTTTCAATTATAAATTGAGCCATCGAATATCAGCCATGTTGACTGAACAGTTGAGAAGACAATATCCGATTATTGCACTAGCACTGAGGACAAATTACTTTGCAAAATGAGCCCAAAAACACATATTATATAGCTCGAGCGGTTGCGCATATATTACTATAATTTTCGTGTATTTTGTGTATCATATACTTATTGATTATCCACTTTTCACCCTTTCTGCAACGTAAATAATGACAATAGCAGCACACGCTGTTATAAAGAATTGGTCTAAGTGATAGCAAAAACAATCATATAGCTTGAGCGGTCGCGGAGATATTACCATTTTCCTTTATTTTGGGTCGCATTGGCCCATGGAATAACTTGTTACCCAACACGGCGCCGTAAATAATGACAATAGCAGCACCCCATTTCAAAATTTGTTAGACGATGAATTGCTTTAAAATCACCAAAATATCAATGCAACTCGAGTAGTGGCGGAGATTACCATTTTCGTGTATTTTGGGTCTCATGTCCCATTTCAAAACTCCTTTCGACAAAAATATTGCATCCTAAGAGAACAGACGGGAAAGCGTTATAAACAGCCTGCTAGAGGCTTACTCGTTCTACAAAATGATCCTAATTTGACTCAGATAGCAAACCCATTTGTCGAGATACAACCAACATGATTTTCCAGGCCCCTCCAGGACCCGACTAGAGCCGTTTAGCCCGCTTTTCGAAGAAAGATGTTGCAATCGGTAATCGCGCTTAACTAAAGGGCACAAATAGAAATTCCAAGCTTTCAAATAAGCTGTAGAATCAATCCGTCCTGCCAAAGTTGAGTTATGTGTGCAACTCTAAAAAACCAAATTAGTAACATTGTTAAGCTTCATCACTGTCACGGCTAGTGAAAATTCTTCGCTTTGACTAGCTCGTTTAACTCAGTACACTCAAAGATCAATTAAATTTCAAACTAAAGCCCTAACATGAAACAGTATTATATAAATTTTAGAAATAAGTCATGTGGTAATGTAACGGTGGGCGGTGATAGTTGATACTTATGCATCGTGGGATGATCAGTTTCACCATCGCTGCTGATGGACCTAACAAAATACACATGGGTTCGCCATAGGACGCTAATCCTAAATCCGAGACTAAGCTTGTTTTAAATCTTTATAAACAATTTTATGGCCCTAAAGTTTAAGCAATTGGTTCTAAATTTACATAAATAATATATCTGCATCCACTTTAGAGATACAGCCAAAAATTTGTTTTACCGGACCCTATTTTGACCCCTTTGACCCACTTTTAAGGGCGAGGATAGGAGTTGGAATCCATTTTCGGCACTAACCAAAGGGTACGCTTTCATTTGGACTAACGCGCAAGACGTTCGGACGTTGTTGCAAATTTGAGTTATGGATACCACAAGAAAAAATCACAAGCTGACAGTACCACATTTACCATACAAAAAGTCTTCCGTTAACACTCAGCGTTCAAAAATTCCAATACCATACAATTTCCCTGTCCGAACCAGCTATGTGAATGTCCAGCGTGTGAGGAAATGGAGTACTAGATTGCTACAAAGTAAACCCATGAACTATTACACGATCTGATATAGGCATAAAAAACTTCGTGGCAAGCAATCAAGCATGGACATTACATTACGTCCACATATTTACAGTTACAATTATAATTACGTGCACATAAAATCGAACGCAGACGAAATTCTTTAAATCTCACATTTTTTCTAACATTCTGACATTTTAAACGCAATCTAAACATTTTTTATTAAAACATTTTTAACACAACCGAAATTCGTTTAATTAATCGCAAACGATCGAATTTCGTGCATGAATACAATGAAATCGAGCGAAAGTTCGTTCGATTTTTGAGCACTTAATTTTGACTGTAATTATACAGCCGTCTAATCCAATTTTTCACATATTTCAGTAACGATTTTTCTTGCTTTTCCCGTAGAAACTGACGGCAATCAGAAATCATCAAAACCCAATTATATAGCAAAAACTACACAGATCCGTAGCAAAATATGCAAACATGCCACCTTAAAATGAAATTAACATACTTTCTCGTCAAATCGTGGATTAAAATGCAAAACGTAATCGTCGCCAGACATCAGATTGACTTGAAATCGCTTTGCTTTTTCGTTGACTGTACCGGACACGTAGCACGCTGTACCAGTCTTCATCGGTGGAATTTTAACGTGGTATGGAATTGGCTATAAAATTTGTTGCGTTCACAAATATAGTGAATATGAAAAACTGTAACTTTACCTATCATACGTATATAATGAAAAATAAAGTAAGCGTGAGTCCACTTTAGGTGGGTACTTTTGTAAAAATTACGAATTGATTCGCGCAGAAATTCGCGTGCGCATTTTTGCCATTGGTATTAGCATTTTTGTGAAACCGATCACGGCCTCTGCGACGGAATTTGTGCGTTCGCGCACATTTGTTCATTTCGCATGTTTGTCCACGTTCATCAAATGAGATTGAATCAGACAGCAATGTTCGCTGTCTATTTGGGTAACATAAGAGAAAAAACGCGATTGGTAATCGCGTTTTCACAATGTACGCGGTCGGAAAAATGCCATGCTAAATGCACTGACCGTGAACAGCGCCTGCGCTTTGCTGCATCGTAAATGGTATAAAAGTTCTTATGGGAAAATCGTGATTCCTTCGCGTTCATCGCTTTTACGATCATGAACTGACTTAACAAAAAAACCAAGGGTACGCACGTAAAATGGATTCACTCATTAGTGATTGCATAATCACAACTATGCAACATGTACACTACCACAATCTAGATATCACTATTTACGTGAAACCTAGCTTCCCATTAAAATTTATTATTTACATGTTTGTTGACTCAATAAACTGCAAATTGGCGCCAAATATAATAATGATTTACTTAAAGCCATGACGGCAACATGAATAAATAATGTAAGTTTAGCGTAGCTCAATTCATCATTGCTGTACATAGGAACAGACTCGCATACAGCAAAATGACACAATTATGGCTCTAACAGCTGCAGTAGCCTGCGGTAGCTTACGCATGTGTGGACTCTCGAATTGATTGAAAATGACAGATCTAATTTCATCAAATCAAATCAACCGAACACAAAAACTGATCGAACACCGCAGCAAATGATTCAAATTTTTCTTTAGCAACTGGCATATAATACTTGACTCAAAATTAAGCTGTCATCTTAAACTAATGTATTTAACTTTATTGATTTGTAATGTGTCACTATCAAACGGATGCAACGGCACTTGCTTCTAAACAAACTAAGTAAAACAAGACAAAACGATAAAATTTGAATACTTACATAATACCGGCCTTCCCAGCTAACGTGGAATAATTCTACAGCACCATCGATGTATATATGGTTAATCAAAGTTAGTGGAATACGATATGTGTAATTAAATACTGCTTTTCCGTTTGCAAATACCTAAAAAAGTTAAGAATAAATATTGTGACAAGGTACCATTACGTCCATCGATTCAATAATTCGATTCTTTAGCTAACTCAGAGGCCCGGCCGAATCCGATGTGTCGATTCGAATGTGGTATATGAAAGTCCTGTTCATAACAGTCGTGTTTATAGTGTAGTTACAGTGTATATAATATTTGTCTACTACACGTGAAAAAGTATATGTATTTGCATTGGTGCTTGGATTATACGTATTGTTTATTTGTTTGTTTGTTTATGAACACATATTGTTTACTACATGCTGTGTGAGTGAATATAGAGGAAATGTGTGTTGTGTTTGCGTTTTATCATTCGTGCATTCTGTGTGAGTTGTATGTATACCATACCTTGATATGTAACAAATGTTTCGGGTACGTTCTTTTGAAACGATGATTAGAATATTGTGCAAAAATTATTGTTGGAATTGACTCAAAATGGGTAGGGGGGATGACCCATGTATTTACGGAATTTGATACCATTTTATTTAGGGCGCAGTCTAGATTATCCAAAATGAATTTCGCACCCTTTGATCCAGTACTTAAAAAATTATGGAGCATCCCCCATGTCAGCTTTACATTACGAATAATTAAATTGTTAAAAATTATGAAATTTTAGGAGTGTGCCCAAGACCCTGAAAAATAGTTAAAATTAAGAGGGATTTGAAGAATATTTTGTGTGTTATGGCCTGTTGTATTGTCGTTTATATGTTGTGAGCGTTAGTAATGAGTGCCTTTGGCACTGACACCTAATTAGCGGATATGTGTATGTATATGTGTTGAATCCGCGTCTAAATTTCGGAAAAATGTTTTGAGTTAACAATTCGGCGAAATTCATAAAAAGTCTTTCTCTACAACAAAAATTAAAACTTAGGTTAGGGAGCGGATTTAGAAATTCCAAGAACTGTTGGCGTCTCTGGCAACGATTATATTAAAATCTTAGGAGTTAGAGAGGTTTCAGAACTAGGTTTAATTTAGTTCCAGGGAATTGGGGCGAGAAAAGTTTATTTAAACCCTTGCGCAGCGAGTGTAAGCAATTTCAGTTCCAATCGGTGCTCAAACAATTTGACGCGTGCAAAAATCTTTACAATCGGAGCGTACTCGGCACATCCTGTGAGTAATGTAAGTGTGTGTTTATATGTGTATTTCTATAAATCATAAGCGTTATAATAAACTATTGGGTGATCAATTAATTTACTAATCGAAATTTGTCCGACTGTGCATTCCCTAAGCATAGGTAGCGCCGATGCGAGCCTCGATCTTGACAACGGAAAGAGTGTGATCTAACGTGGATAATACGTACCCCAGAACCACGTAGGTTACAATATTCCCTTTATGAAATTGCATTCTGAGTGATACTGCATACACGCCGAACGATGTAAGTGTAAAAAGTAAAGCCGTGTTCACATTGCATCCGATCCGACCCGACTTTCACGTATATTTTATATACAGCGGCACACTGCATCCGATGAGTTCTGATCCGAATCAGATTCGACACGGTATGCACAATTTTGTCGGACCGAACCATGACACAAAGGAAACGCTATCAAAATTACAGTTCTGTATTTACGGAAATAGAAATTATATATGTAACACATATCACACATATTTAGTTAAAACTACAATGTATATATGCACTAAGCTACATACTGTATATGTAAGGTAGGCGGGTAACCATAATGTACGGTGATATACACGCAGATTTTTATTTTTATTGAAGTATACTTTTACTTTCTAATATTTTTAATGTTGCTGTTTGTTTTTATTTTTTAATTTTAAATGAGACTTTGCATGTGTGTTAGGTTAGGTTTTGTACGGGTTAAAATTAACCAGGGGTGACTTGTCGATTATAAACGAATAATTGTCCCGTAACCATTTTATTTTGCATAGTTAGCGAAAACAATGCATAAATATACGATGGGTCTTGCTTTTATGTTGACAAAGTGATTGACAGTGAATAAACAGTAATTTGATACGAGCAGTTATGCGGAAGTTGGCGCCCAAGTATAATGCGCGACTAAACTGCTGACATTACCCCACCAAACATTCTGTTTTGCATCGCCCGACATGGAATCAACATCCGATCTTATGAAACATTTCAGAAATAGGATTCAGTTCATTGCATTCAATCCTCTGTCATCATAGCTTTTTCGACTGACCAAGAAGCATTCTAACTCAAATTTTGACAAAATAATACAATAGGGTGGGGTTAGTGCGATAATCATAATTTTATTCGCGCATAAATTATGCGCAAACTGCAATTAAAACATTACAGATGCGCTTACCGTACTGTGAGAAGCAGCCTCTCTTATGGACTTACAGGTATTCGAAAATTTTATACCTTACGTCGTATCACAGGGACTATTTTTTGCAAAATCATGAAGAAAGATTTCCGAGACATGCGACTGTGCCCATGAAATCGTTTATCCTGAAGTAATTGCTTGTCCGGGTTATGAAATTTCCCACAACGCCCCGCTGCCTATTTATTTTGTGAACCCACAGCCGTTTACTTTGTGACCGATTACACACGAATGTGCTGGTTTCAAGTATAAAAATTTGTGACGCACCAAAGTAAACCATCTTTATTTTAGCATGTTTGTCATGAAATCTGAAATTATGAAGACAAAAGTTAATTGAAACTCGAGAAAGCTCGATGAAACTCTGGGAACGTTGGATAAACAGCGTGATTTGAAATTGTATAACTGACCTGGACCGTTGGGTATTTAGAGTCACAAAATAGTTCAAAAAATTGCGCGATATATAAGTTTGATGTAATTCAGAACTAAAGTTATTGATTGAAACTGAAAATCTTAAATTGATTATGATATTCCGTTATTACTTCACCTAAATTAAACTACGTAGCGTTGAATATTGGGATTGCTCTTTTAACTTTTTCGCTTTTTATATTTGGAAGCGCTTTACACATGTATGGTTAGTAGACATACTGTGTACGCGTACGGTATTGTTCTCTGTACGCGTAAGGTATTCTTCAATTTTCTAAGCACTATAACTGTGGTTTACTACAGTAAATTTATCAACCTTATAGAGTTCGAAAAGTGACGTCAAACCCAACATGATCAATATTCATTTGATTCGTGGGGTTAGAAATATAACAGATCAAGGCTATATCACAATGACATAACTGAATTATATGCTTAACACAACTGGCCATTAGACCTTTAACGACCACTGGTCTGAAATGAAAGAAGCGCACACTGTAAGATGCTGTGTTCAAGTAGTTTGTTGTGTGATAACACAAAAAAAAAAAAAAAAAAAAACAAAAAACAAAAAAAAAAAAAAAAAAACAATAAAAAAACAAACACAAAACCACTATATTTGCTAGAGCGTTTTTATTAGCTCACGTTACGTTTTTCATTAAAATCCTAGATCGCATTTTAAGCGTACGCTGCTTGCGACAATGGAATGTTGTCTCGATTCGTGGCGCACTTGTGAAACATTGCACCATAAATAAATAAATTCAGCAGTGAAAGTGATAAATTTATGAACCTATTAATGTATACGAATTTTGGTAGCGTTAAAATAATATTTTAAACCAAGAATTTTAAATATCACTTATTAATTTATATGAAAAACGTAATTTACAGTAAGCGCCCTTAGTTAACTATGTACTAATATGTATATAATCATGGTTTCGTCAAATCGATCACCAATTAGTTCAGAATAGAAACCGCAGTCCGGTCGAGTCATGTCATACACCGAACAGGGATCGTTGGGTAATATTCGGGTATAAAGATAAAAATGCCTTTGAAAATCATGTTTGATGTGCGTGTAGTGCGAGATTCTGCACTTTTCATAGCGTAAGCTTTGGTCGATCCAGCTGTGATGAATGAGAAAGATCGTGTAGTATATATCCTTTAAGTATATGTAAGTACTGAGGAAAATATACTGAAACGCCGAACACATATTTTTAAACATCTGTTTTCATTCAGATTATTCTGTGTTACGCATTCTGATCGGATGCAATTTGCACAATTCGGATCGGATACATTGTGAACATGGGCTAATAATTGGAGAAAAACACCAACAACCAAAACCCAAAATCTAAGCTGACTGCACATAAAAATAGGTCAGACGGGCATGTGCGTGTATCTGAACAATAATTCCGTGTTAGTAACGACATTCTGCATAATTATCTCAACAGCGGCTCCAGCTTATATGTGAAATATCCACAATATAAATAGCAATCGTCAGGTAATAACATGTCTATTTGTGCCAAAAACTCGATCAGTGGTAGTCGACTTTCCACCTATAACTTTGCTTTAATGATTGTATTTGCGTGGTATGCATCAAATAAAAGGCGTTTTCGCAGTGTTTCTGACATGATTTTAACCGGTTTTCTCTTTTCAAAATGCTCCTTGGCAAAACCGGGTGCCGTTCGGAACCAGAGTGGCCCGATTGATGCCCCCTGGAAAACTTTCAGTGAATGGAGAGCCCAGTAAAATGAAGTTGCATTGTTATTGAAGTATTGATGTTATATAATTACTAGCATGGGACTTTAAGTAGGCTTACGGACCTGAATTTGTACCGACAAAATGGTCGATAAACGCAGAGTACCAACAATAGCTCCGTTTCTCCTTGTTTCGCGAGTTACTAGTAAAAATTTAGCCCAAATTTTCAGGATGAATGTATGTCTATTTCTGTAACGCATAACTCATCTTCGGGTCGATGAATTTCGAAAATTTTTTATTCGATACCAAAGATGATGAGGATGTGCCCTTTAGTTTAACGCGAACAGCTCTGACCTCTTCTTCGGGGCCAGAGTGCAAAAAACAGGTTTTTAAGGGTTCTTTGCCAAATTTGGCCCTACGGGTACTCGCAGCGTATCGCTACATAGGCTTCGCATCTAAAACCTGAGACCATCTTACAGAACCGGCTCAACAATATCTACAATTTTGCTGACTGCCTGGAACCATGGGGGCGCCATACCACAGTACCTCAAACCTCATAACTCCAGACCCGGAGCCTTAATAAAAAAATGCGCATCGGCATTTATAATTTTACTATGAAATAAAACCAACCAGAGAAAAAATTCGGAAGTTAAGATAAAAATAACCTTGCTTCCGTGAAGGGTACTAAAATGAGATATAAACCCTCATTTTGACCTCTGACCCCAAACCATGGCGGCGCCACACCCCCATACCCATGGAACCATACGTCACACAGCAAAACTAACACCGGCAATGGGTTTCCTACGCCCGAAAATCGCCATGTGCAACTTTTCAGCAGCCCAGGACGTCAGAAAAAATTCTCGAATTTTGGGTCGAGGAACCACGGGGCACCATACCACCGTACTTCAAACCCCATAACTCCAGAACCGGTGCCTTAATCGAAAAAAAATGCGCAATAAAACCAACCACAGAAAAAATTCGAAACCTAAGTTAAAAATAACATTGCTTCCGTGAAGGGTACTAAAATGGGCAAAAAATCTACATCTTGACCCCTGACCCCAGAACCAGACTCCAAATAAAAAACTCTCCGGGATGTACACGGTAAATTAATTATGCCGGTTCAAATGCGCCCAAGATCATGAAAACTCGTTAAGCCGTTCCCGAGTTATGGTCGATCACAAACACAGACGGAATTTAAAAGCTTTCACCCCTGCAGCACACAATCTCCACTACGTCCTGATTATATATACACGCCCCCCCTACAAATTTTGCGGCCCCTAGCTTAACCAAGAACAATCCCTTTTCGTGCGGCGCCCACTATTGGTCCGGCCCAGTTCGAGGGGCCGTCCCCGGTTCGTGCTCATCACCACCCACCCCTCATAAATTTTTTCCTACCGAGACGCCAGTTACAAGTGATTACACAAAATTACCATTGGATGGAACCACGCTCGCTCCGATTTACCCTCGCTTGTGAGCTACTAATGACAATCTATTATCAAAATAATTGTTCATTACGCCAAGGTGAAACGTCACGTTGGCCGAAAGTTTATTTTCCATTACTATGATTCCATTCTAATAAGGAACTAAATCATAGACGCAACTACGTTGCTAAAGTTGTTATAAACAACGTAGTAGCCATATTAAAAACTGAGTTTAAATGTTAAAGTTAAGAATTCATAGAGAATAACGACAAGATGGTTACTGCTAGGCCAAAAATTGCGCTAACACACAGTGTTAGCAAAAGACTTTACTTCAAAATATTCTTCATGCGCCCTGATACGTAAATCAAATTCCTCGTTTTCCTTTAGCGTCAACTTGTGGATTTCTTCCTTGCCCCAGCCTTTGGCAGTTGTCCATGTATTGGCGACAAATGATTTTTCGTTCGCACGACAACTAATATGCAGCGCAATCGGATCCATATCGTCACCCTGCAGATTAGCACCGGTCGCCAGATTTACATCGAAACTAAAATACAGATCTTAATTGTGTTAGTTATTGTTGTATTCACCACGAACATAATCTCAGCGCGTAAAATTGTTAATATAATGTTATGGCTACAATAATTTTGTCGGCTGTCCTATATACCAATTGCCGTATGTCTGTCTGTCCGCGCGTCCCATTATTGGGTCCGTCAGATATTTTGGACCATAACTTTTGAACCCGCTGATTGATTTGGGTGCATTTTGTGGGTAGGAAATCGATATGGTAACGCAGGAACAAAATTCTAACTACTCAGCGACCCCCGTATCACTGCCCCCAAAATAGTGTTATTTTAGAGGTTTTTCGGCCTAACTTTTCAACGAGTCAATGGATACTTGCCAACTTTTTCGTTTTGCTTTTTTAGCTCACGGGACTATAGCATGAACACATTTTCATTGGAGGTGCACACTCGCTACGTAGAGGGTTGCCCAGAAAAAAACCAAAAAATTTTCCATATTTCGGAAACGGCTTCATGGACTTTAACCACCTGTTTTGTTTTGCTCCTTTTAGCCTGGGTACACAGGGGGTCACCCGAAGACTAAAAAGCACAAAATTGGCAATACACGGAGGAAGCGAAGGCTGTCGGCGATTTCCACCTTAATCATTTTAGCTCTGAGATTTCTTGCCACCACACCTTGTTACGTTGACAAATGCGTAAACTTGAATTTAGGGAAATCAAGAAAATGATAAAAATAATTGAATTCGAGTGGAATGAGAGAGCGAAGCGAGTGGAACGAGAATTTTCAATTTTGGCTCTGGAGGGGGGTTGAGGAGGCCCTGTCTGTGTGTCTGTCGCACCTTGATCTCGATAACGGTTGGCGGATTTTGATGCAAGATAGGTCATTCGAAGCGCAATGGTAGATTTAGGTGTAGTGACGGAGCCCCATTTTTGATTTTTTTCCCGTGGGAAAAGTTATGGGGCAAAATGACATGGTTTTGGCCCATTTTTCGGGCATCCCCTCCAGTTTTTGTGACTTTTCTCAACAAGTAAACGAGGTATCCGCAAACTAATAGGCCTATTCCATGTAGCTTTACCAGGGCTTTCCAATGATATATAACAGGTTTTCAAGTACTTCCCGATCTGGAGTCTATAAGCTTATAGTTGGCGCCAAATTTCATATTTGGTGAAAAGTCGTGGGAAATGCACCTAAATGTGTGTTTTTTGTTGCTTTTGGTGTCTTATATGGGGTTTTCTGGGCCAACAAGCTCATTGCGAGTGTCAAAAATATTGTGTGGCAAATATTTTTCACACTTCTGCTTCATACTTGGTATGAAAAATGAGATTTTTCTCAAGTGTCGGTTTGAATTCTTTAACGTTCTTTTCACTGTCAATTTAGGGTTTTATTGAATTATTAAATTGTTAGTTCATTGTTTTTGTACTCGTTGTATGATGTTTTGTCTACTGCATACGTTGGCTATCAAAAGAGGCGGGCGTAACTATAAATCATCACTCAAGGTTTATATAATGTTGCACCTGCGTACTGTGTGTAGGCTTTGTTTGTGTGTGCTTTCTACAACAGACATCGGGGGATTGTTCTCACCACTCAAATTCTGGCTCGCAAGCGAGCTTCACTAGTTTAATCTGAATTTCGCATTATTTTTAATTGGTTAATTCAAACTTAAAAAGTAAGAATTCATGTCGTTGCCAGCATCGAAATTTTCCACATCTGAGTTGTCAAATACCTGATGCCGTGATGCTGCGTGATAAGAAATTGAAAAATATTATGTTACACCAAAATAAAGACTAAGAGTCTCTACGTAACGTCATATCGCTGTGCTTAAAACAATGAAACCAACGTCTAACTAAAGCATATAAGGCCATCGTTCACCTGCTACAATCAAGAAAATATCTTACTGAAAAATATAACTGTTTTCGATGTACTTCTTAAACTTTGGCTTATAGCTCGAAAACGGCTGATCTGATAAAAAATACTCTACGGCAAAGTTAAAAAAACGCCGCATGGCGCCACGACGTGGCCGCATTTTTCTTTCAATGAAGCAGTTCTAATGAAGTGAATATTATTTTCAAAAACGTTAGAAGCGATACAAATCTTCAGTGTTGCGTTTTGCCTTTAACAAACACAGAGAAAAAGTAACTTTTAATCGCAGTTCTAAGCGGAAAATTGGCTCGCTTCCCTTATGATTCCAATGCAGTATCAGCTTCTTTTTAATTTTTGTAGAACTACAAATGTAGTTAACACCATCTCGATAAAAAGTGGAAACCCCGTCATGTATTATTTCGAAAGCGAAAGCAGGAACGTGGTAAAAGAAAAACGTATTGTGTCTTACTGACCAAGCACTGGATAATGGAGGTTAGTTGTGTCTTCCCCTCACTTATTTGAATTCTGAGTGAATGAAACGAGCGAAGCGCAGAATTCTCACTGGCCAGAGTAGCAAACCGCGTCAGTTTCGTTTTTTTGGCTGACACACGTAACTCAACTTCGGCTGGGCGGATTGATTCGCGCGACAAGTCATTTGAAAATCTCTATTTGTGCCCTTTGTTGAAGCGCGAAGTCCGATTCCAACATCTCCCCGGAGAAACGGGCCAACGAGGCTCGGCTGGGTTTCCGAAGTGCCGGAAAATCACGTTAATTATTGTAACTCGACACCCGGCGTAGATATCTGAGTCAAATTGAACACATATTTGTAGAGGAAATAAGTCTCTCATTAACATGTACATAGCGCTTTACTACGCAGTTCTGTTATAATGCAGGACTTGGGTCAAAAGCGGTTCTAAAATGGGCCCATGAACCCAAAAATACGCGAAAATAGTAATATCTCCGCAACCACTCCGGCTATATATGTGTGTTTGGTCTCATTCTGTAGAGCAATGCATCCGAAATATAATTTCAAACAGTGTGCTGCTATTGTCATTGTTTTGCTGCAGCGTTGGGTCAAAAAATTTTTGCAATGAGCCCATGGGTCCCGAAATACCCGAAAATATTCTTTATGTAGCTGTAAACGGTATGCTGCTATTGTCATTAGTTGCACTGCAAGGTTGGGTCCAAAATAGTTTTCAATGGGCCCACGGGGCCCAAAATGTACGAAAATAGTAATGTCTCGTCAAACGTTCGAGCTATGCATGCGTTTTTGTCCCACTTTGTAGAACAATTCATCTCCATCACAGTCTGCATGAAAATTACGGGCACAATTATTGGTATATCTTCTCAACTATTGTAACAACGCGGTTTGTGTTCAGTGGTTGAATATGTAAATTAATCCTCAATATAGCTATGCACATCTTTCCCAATTACATATTCAACACTCAGAATTCACCATCTTTGCGATAAGACAAGTTGCTAGTTTCAATAACCAACATCAAATCGACACTGGCTAGGACAAACCTGCTTGTCGCTAGCTAGCAATGACGCTGAAACTAAGCGAAGCTATATGCAATCTTAATGCTGTGACAACTTAATGCACTGCATGGGGTAAATAATTTGTGTTATTCTGCATTTATTTAAAATCCATCACTGGATAAGATACCCCGAAACCTGACATGGCCAAGAATCGTGAGACGAATTTACGGATTTTGTGAATGTAACATACGCTAAATTCTTAGCTCAAATTTTATTAAATTTTAGCAGTCTACAAAATATGTATCTAAGGCTACCTGCAGTACTGAATTTGAAAGCGCCAAAAATCATACTAGCACATATTCACTTTTTTCTGCCTTAACAAATGCATAAATTACATATCCTACAATTAAGCAGGTTTGCTTCAAATCGACTTATCTGAATTCCTGTTAAAATAACCAGGCCGTAAAGACAAAAGGTCTGGCTCAGAAATGAACACCAGGTTTCAGACAATGAAATGTGAATACCCTTGTTTGCGCGCCACAAATCTAACGCTGCAAAAATACGTTAGCAGTATCTCTAAAAACAATAACAAAATTTGGTGCTTATACCCGTTTATACCAAAATACAAAATTACACAGCTCTGACTGAAGCAAAATACATCAGCATTATTTATTACAATAATTGCTTACGAAACTGAACTTTGCAAAATTTATTGTTCTGTACCATATATGTGCAAATAATTTAAGGCTCAATTTAAAGGCCAACGTGTTTGATCAGACTAATAATTATACAGTAATGTAGCTAAATCCATGAGAGACAGTAGTGTATCCAAACGTAGTTGTGCTAATAATCTTCATATCCTGCAGTATTGGAGAGCCACAGTAACCTTGAATAGGAAAACTGTGAAAGTAAGATTTTGGAGCATGTACTCATGACTGAACGAAAAATATTATAAACATTGTGTTCCGGTGGCTCCAACCCGGGTGTTGGGTGTCTGGATACAGGCCATGACCCTCACCCATTATTTTACCTCGAACCTATACATGCAGTAGGACTTTTGTTACAAAACTAATAAAGCTATAACATAGCACTGGCTCCCATTTAGAAAACAGGGGCTCTATTTCGATAACCACCGAGATTTTCTATCCGCACAGCGATAATCTATGGGCTTAGCGGCTACGAATTATAATGAAATTATTGGATGTCAAACAACCACTACAACCCTTGGTTGACCAGCCTGACGTAGTAAATCAAAATCTCATTTATATATACATTGTTCTAAACGGTTTAAACATTTGATATAGCAAGAGAAAATAACTTAGCTTTCCAACCTTTATACAAAAAGATTCACATCCTCGGATATGCCCGCTTTAACTCAGAGCCACGCCGTGTTTATTGAATATTTTGCACTTTGTCGTACAATGTCCAATGCCGTATAACAAAAAAGTTCCACATTCTGTGTATATGTATGCACTGTGACAGAAAGAAATTATATAGCAAATCTTGAAACGCAATTATGACAAATCCACATGTGAAAATCAAGTATATATGTGATAAATTGGATGCTTATATGAACAGACGTACCGTTCACCGAGCATAAAACCTTTAATAAACACCGTTTGACCGGGTTGATATTCGCCATCGAGCGAACGAATATAGGGGACGGGCTGAAATAAAGCAAAGAATCTAAAACATAATATAAAATGGTTCATGGGAAAAAATGGGAAATGAAACCAACACTGTATTGCAAAACAGAGTTTGAATCAAAGAAAATTTTTGACTGCAGCATTCCTCGCAAAACGAGACATGCCTAACGGCAACCGATGAGAAAATAAATTGGGAAAATCGGTTTGGTAGTTTACAGTAAGCGTGAGAAGGCATTATTTAAAACTATGCCTTCCAACGAGACTTAAAACTATTTCGTACGAAGAACTAAGAGGTGCACCAAGAATAGATACGCCGAAAATAGGCAGTGAGTGAGTTGTACTATCCTACTGGACGCTATAGCCTTTAAGATACCGAAGTTCCTAGTTTATTAAAATCTGTTTTACATTTTACAGCCTACTAGCTTCAACAAAAGTACCAAACAGTCAGGCGAACATGTAGCAGCACCGAGTCAATGTACTAGTCCTTAACGCAAGGGTAGTTCAATTCTACATTTACGCTTCCAAATACAAATTACCAGGTTCAGCATATCGAGGGCAAGTTGTAGGATCACAACCTTCTCCGCATTGCCCAAATATCACATACGGTTGTTTTGATTGTGTCCAACACTTTTAAAATATAGGCTCATTTAGAACTAAAAGAAAAAATGTCAAAATTCTGTTTGGTAAAAAATATTTTGCACTTTTAACGTAGCGTGAAACTGAAACGTGTTAGCGAAGGCTCTATAAGCTTATCGGTCTCTTCTAACATGCAAAATCGTCGTTTAGTGAAACTTTGACTTTTTCTGTTTCTAATTTTGGCACTCGCCTTGAAAAAGACTGCTCTGACAAAAAATATTTTCCCCGAACTTGTTGCTCTCGACAAAGATTCGATTTTTGGACAGCCGCTTTCCACATAGCTATAACTTAAAATGTACATAGCTGGACAACAAACGCCCGAAATCACGGAAACGTCGGTTTGGTGAAACTTTGTACAAGAGATTACTGGAGCAATGGAAACACGACAAACTATATCGGCGCGCACTTAGAATTTTTAGTGTAAAAAATTATTTTACGAAACTCCATCAATAAAGTGATGAGTTATGAGTGACTGATAGGGACAAAAAAATTTTTTTTGTAGTTGATGGCAATTTTCCGGAATTCTTGTCCGAAAAAGAGATTTGATTTCTAAATACGTTTTTGTTGAAGGAAAACTGAGTATAAATACCATAAATTGTTCGCTACAAAAGGAGCACATGTGCAATAAAAATCTGACACTTTGCATACGACAATCACACCACATAAACATAAAACATTTGAATTCATCCTAATTTCCATTTGTCATCATAGTAAACCAAGTTCAAAGTGAAAAAACGAATATTTTTCCAAACTGCATGTAAAAATATGATCGACACACTAGCACGATACACTTCATGATGACAGTCCCACCATCGTTCCTACAACCCTTCCGTCCCTCATTTCTGTTAACGGGTGGTATGGGCAGCTAAAACACACTAAATCGTAGTTGCATACACTTGACCCAATCAGAGAACTGTTATCTGCTGTTGCGACGAACAACAACAATATATATATCAGGGAATAACCGGAACCGGAACCAGCAACCGGAATTGTCCATTTAAACCGGATCCGGAACCTGGTCTTCAAAATTTATATATAGTAAATCAGATGAAGGAAGAAATGTAGGTATAGTGGATTTAAAATGCATTAAAAATAACTTTTACATTAAACAATGTTGCGATGGCCTTTCTAAAACTTTAGAGACTGAGGAAACTAATAATGTTTATTTATCGATCAATATGTCGGTTTTTGGACACCCAGAGCAAAAAATGCCTTCCACTAACACACCATTGCTTATACTGCGTCAAATTCGTCAGAATACACACTTTCGCTCTGTCTCCAGTCGCCTCTCTTTACTACACATACGTTAGTTACATGTTCTTCTCTAGGAAACTTGAAAATATTGGTTTATATGATTCTAAGAGAAAATAATAGATAGAAGGTAATTTTCTGATCAGTGATCAGAGACACTGTTTAGGCTAGCGTTGGACGAACAGTGCCCGTCAGTTAGATGACAATGATAATAACTTTCTAATCAGAATGCTATAAATGAAACAAATTGTGATGCTGCTCGCACAGTTTCAATAAATACAGTTCATTGCCAAGAAAGCAGTTTCTGGCTGCGTTGCAGATATTAGTTTACTTCAATTTAGACTGATTTACCAAGTTTGCAAAGCACACTGGCGGGTGCTTGACGCGATTTATGTTAGCCAAGCATACCCTAAGTACTTCTGCGTAAACCACACTCAGTTACCGAGTTGGACCGGTTTAATTCGAATGTACCCCACAGACTTCTGGATGTGTAAAATAGCTGATACAAGCATCGACATGGCTTTGATTTATTAACAAACTCCTGCAGGTTATTATTAAAAATTCCTACTGAAATTATGTGCCTACTCACGTTTCACACGGCAAATTGCATTGCTTAGTTAATTTATTCTTTTGCTTGGTTGTATCGGAGCTTGATCCTTGTATAATATTTATTACATATGTTTGGATCACCGATGAAGCAAAAAACGTGGAAAATTTCATAGAAAATTTTAAAGCCGGAATTCCGGTTCCGGTAGGGTTTTTGCCCTTTGCCGGAACCACAACCGGAACACAATTTTCGCCGGAACCAAAATTCCGGTTACTTCCTGATATATAGCTGTGTGGATATAGCGAGTTACGGAAAGAAAAAAGCATTAGTTGTAATTGGTAATTATTCGCGTTGAAACTAACTTTCAAATTTGAGGGTTAAAATGAAAAAATAATGAAACAAAAAATTTATATAAAATCGTTCGTCCAAAAAATTTCAGGAACGGATTTTTTCACCGAGGTAATATTTCCAAAACGGAGATCCGATATTCTAGAAAGTGATCTAACATCCTTGTGAACCTTAACTAGACTTCATAAAACACTATATCTAATTTTAGTCTCCATGGGTTTGCCATAAATTCAACCTTTACAGTTTATACACCTATACCATACATGCTCATAGGGGGACAGGGGGGTTATAGCCTGAGACTCAGACCCTCCGGTGTGACGCCAATCACCGCGCTCCCACCCCCAACGACCGGCGGAACGCCCCCTACCCAAGGCACCAGCTATGCCCCTGGGACTTCGGAGCTCGGGGCCATGTATAACCTAAACCCTGTATGCCTTAGGTAGCTGTTCGGGCAAAAAATGTTGCAATGACATGTGTAAGCTGAGATAAAACCAAACTAGCGAGCCAGGCAAGCCTCTAGCAATTTCGATCTCGCTAATACCTTACATACAGTATTGCACATACAAACCCGAAACTACAGCTTGACTTCTCGCTAACTACACACTTGAATTTAAATTTTTGATACTTCAGAAGGCATTGAAGAAATCGAAGCTTGGGGATTAATCAAGCACTCCATCATCACCAGGTACCGTATTAATATTTAGAAATTCTTTTCGTCTGTGCTACGCGTAAAGTTGGTATAATTTCGTCGTTCTTTTATTTGAGGCGCAATTGAATATCATTGTGCAACTGGCTTAGTGTTTTCGTTGGTCCAATGATTTCTTGGCCGAAGTCACAAAAACCGACAAAAGGTGGAAATATTGTGATTTTGACCATAACTGACATCATCGACAATTTAAGGTATGTTTCTCAGATGAGGGAAATAAATAAATCGAGAACTATAAAATCTGTTACTCTACATTTTTGTCAAAGTCACCGTTTTCTAGTTATGAGGCGAATTAAAAAAAATCCATAAAGTGACATCCTTACAATTTTGATTGACTAAATGAAATTCTTGTTTGTGTGTGGTGTCACAAGGTTAACCCGCTAAAATCGCGTATTCATTTTTTCAAACTTAACCCTACACTCGACATGCTATTGGGAACTGTGCGCGTCTAAAATGCCGACATTTTGGCACTAAAAATGTTACATGATGTCCGTTTAAAATAATTTATCACAGTGAACAACTCACAATCACTTTTCCATTATACGAACTTGGATGTATGTATATACTTGTCATGCGGGCTAACTACAATACCACATTCTGTCCCGTATCGCTGCTGTAAGGAATATCACATTCAAATCGTGCCGGTAGAAATTTTGTAAGACAGAATTTTTGCATACCATGTGAAAACCTGTTGTGCCAGTGCTTACATGTACCTAATGAAAGATTACTAAAAAAAGCGTCATTCCGCATAATCACGCCACGACTTCATTTTCGATATCATTCCTAATTTCACATACTAATAATTGAAACGGAGCGAAGGAATGGGCGGAATTTCCACTGAGGGCGCTACAGGGAAAATCCTGAAATTATTATTTTTGCTTTCTTTTCGAAAAGCTGAGACCACCATACAAAAATAATTTACAACTTTGAGGACAACCGCCTTTATGTTTATCCACTCTAGTTTCAAATTTCAACTTGTTGCATGTTTTTACCTTAAACTGAGTGTCTAGTAGATTATCCAGCACGGTGAATACGATCTTTTTGTTATCTACAATCCAACTTGACTATATTTTACCCTTTCATGGGGATTCACGGGTTTTGCGGTCCATTAACCCAATTTTCACAATGTGTTTTTACTTGTTTGGTTACTGAAAAAGAGTAAGCGACGCGAGTGGAGTTAGCACAGAGAGCGCTAGAGAGAAAGAACGTGAAAAATTATTTTTTGTCTGCCGATGTACTTAACTCATCACTGGATGGATTAATTACGGCGTTTTTATTCGATAGAAAAACTGATGACGAAATGGTAAACGCTAAAATCTCCGACCGCATGCTCCAGGTCTACATAGCAAAAACGGTTTTAAGGGTACTTTGACAAATCAGGCCATAATGATACCAGTGTTTCGTAGCCTATATATCACGCGACATTGCATTCGGCTAGAAAAATTTGATACCGAAGCAAAACTGTTAAATTCTGGTACCAAAAATAGCCCGATTTTCCACTTTTCCAATTTAAAAGCCCGATTTTCCACTTTTTCAATTTAAAACTACATGTAAGTCATTAGAATTATCAGATTTTAGATGTAGCTGAAACAGTAAAAGCAATAGTATTTGTGTTGTATGTATCAACTCATACAAGTGTTGCATTTGTACAACGTGATTATTTTTCAAGTTACAATTTTACTTAAAATTTGTGATTAATTTATAAATGTTAAGAGTTTTTGGTCATTAAAAGAAGAAAGAAGTTCTTCGGATTTTATATATGATAAAAGTGACTGTAGTGTTGCCAATGAAATAATACCGGTGTATAATGGCTATCATGGGATTTTATTAAATAGGCTCACGGATCTAAATTGGGAACGACTAAAATGGTCGCTAAGTGCAGAGTAGCCATACTCACTCCGTCCCCCAGCTTTGGGAGTCACAGGTGTATTGCGTGCAGGGCATCAATAATGGACTATATATAGGTTTTTCTGAACCTTGAGTACAATGATTTGGCTATATACATAAAGTACAGCACGTATATTTCACATCTTTTCATTGGGTTTCAATGGGTTTAAGATAAAGCAACCCTATTTGTAGAATGTATTTTGCAGTTTGTACAGGGCATCAAGGTTTGTGTATCTACGCTTTGCAGCAGGCTGAATACGATGGTTTGCTTATGTAGAGACCAACACAAATATTCGCATTGTTAGTTGTTTTTGACGGTTTAGGGTCGTCGAGGCTTTAGGTTTTTTAATACATTCAGGATGCCATATATTTTAGGTGGGTGGTATACTTACCAACACAACATGTTACAGGTGATTACGTAAAATAACTTATAAATGGAACCACAATCGCTGCGTTTCACTCTATTATGCGATAAAATAGTAGTTCTAAGCGTTACTCTACATATCCTTTTCCGATGTCGTTCTGCAGCCGGGCTTACTGCTCACAGACGAGCATGCAGACACTGACTTTCACTATTCCCTTAAAAAATCATCTTCGACAACGAAGGATTACCCACGACATATTCTTTTTAGGCATAAGATTATTTAGCCATAGTGTGGGGTTTAAGATTGCTAACGAACGACATAATTTAGAGTCTAAAACATCATCGTATTGCTAATACCCTACCGTAGTATTCTGATTCAATACATTTCACAGCATGGACATTATCCTGATTTTACCAGTATTAATAATACCACTCGTCCAATGCTTATTTCCACATAATCATTCCGATCAATGCAATTTATAATACGTAGAAATATATACCCAACTATGAGACCTTCCAGAAGACATTATAGCTGCTTGATCACTGCGTTGTTGGTATTGGTTCCACAATCGATTTCAGATATACAATATTATAAAGCTAAACAAATAAACTGGCTTCATATAATAGTTAAAATGGAATAGCAAAACGATAGCGTCGTATGTATCAGTTAAATATACACATATAACGCCGCGTATATTTCCGATAAATGTAAAATTATCTTTCAGACACGACAGTTTAAACAATTCGTTTATGCAAACCATCTGGACCAGTTTTCGCTTACAACTTCCTCGTTCACCACACAAACCCGTTTGGATATGGTTTCCAATGTAGCAATCGCAAATTTTATGCAGACCCTACGGACGTTTAGTTATAGAGAAACAGTCACTGCCAGCAATCATAATCTCACGACATTTAAACCGAAACTGAAGGAGTAGTGGTACTAGAGAATAACTTTTTTATTTGTGTTATCCACCGTATAACCGCCTAACCCAAAGCGATGCGTATGTATCCAAGAACAGTTTACTTCTCTGCTGACTTCTACGAGCAGTATATTCTTGAAATATACATTGCACAACATCCCTACATATATATATGTGCATACGCAAGACATTTCAAAAATTGTATTGCAGAGCTTTTACATCTAAAGTGCTTACAAAAACCACTTCACTGCGAGAAATGTGAAAAGAAACGAAAAGATGCTCTCTCGCTATTTAAATATATGCACGCAGCCTCAGCTGCAAATTACAAGCCGAATTTTGTTGATTATAAGAGCAACTACAATCTCGCTTACACGTTTATATTATTTATGCCTTTTGCGTAGACAAGACTACCTCACCAAAACAAGTTTTTATTAAAAAAAGTAAATAAGCAAAAAATAACCCAAGTTTTTAAGGGAAAACTCGTTTCACGCAATGAGTATATAAAAGCGATGTCCTTTTATATTTTTCAAGTATTCTGTAAGTAACACGTTCACATACTGCTACGGGATGTGAGATAGGACCGAAAATGTTCTACAAAGCTCTTCCTAGAATTAGGCTTAGCCCATATTATGATCTTTCGGCTTGAGGATAAATTTTCCCGCACTAGATCACACTCAGTGGCGTCACATTTCCAGAACCCTAAAAATCATTGCAATCGGCTGGCGTCAGGTAGGAGGAGGCTAAGAGCTAATAGTGTGTCGATCAATGTTGAAAGCTGGCCACCTGAATTAACGAGAGGCATAAAAATAAAGCCGAATTGGCCGCGACGAAAAGTTCTTAAAACATACCCAAGTTCTCCGAGCTATATCATGAAATTGCTCTCTGATACTGAAATATTAAAAATACCAGATGTCGGTGTGTGCCACATATTAACCGATTACAAAATTAACTCAACACCCAAATTTCAGTTTCATTTCTTAAGGTGGGGTATGATGCATTTTCGAGGAAACATCGCCTTACTCGTATTCATATTAGGGTAAACTCGTCTATTGCCGGCATTTCTGTGCAATCATTGTGACACACAAAAGTTTATTTGTAATATTAAAATAACTACAAAAGCTTTAGTAGCCAAAGTTTAACACCATCATAAAAAGCGCTGTTTTAATCATCTGTCAAACGGTCGACCTTCTAGGTAACTCCGTTCATGAGCTATTGTCACAAATGTGATAAATACTTCAGAAAAGATATTTATGTCCTAGTTCGGCACATTGTCGGGTAGCCCGTCATTTATATGTCTAATGCTGTCATTTGACAACCCATTATCGGCATATCCAGTCAACGATAAAAGCTCGTTTATGCACTTGAAAAATTGCTGCATTTTCCGCTCCAAATGTTTAAGAATGTACTTTTGTCCGTATTCTATTGACATATATGTAAGTACAACCAGAGCAGCAACCACTGTTCAACCTGGTGCTCCGTTCGGATAACATGACCCGGTGTTAAGTTTTGTTTCAGAGATGTTTTACAGATACTGTCATGCATTCCGTGGGATATTAGCCACTGGTCCCTTCCCTTCAGAAATATTGCGCTAGGAGGATGCTCCCCACAGAGGAATCCACCTGTACTGACGTCCAGCAGCAACATTTTAGTTGCGACTTAACGTAGGTATACCTATGAAATACTGAGTACAATAATTACAATCATTAATTTTAAGCCTAAACACATATTATGAGACAATATTACTGTACTACGAGCCTCAGACTAGAGACACCTGTTCAGTACCTGGGGGTCAGGCCCTTGACTCTAAGTCCCGGTCCCCACTACTGACCCGATCTCACCCGGTGACACGGTTGCGGGTCTGGTTACAACTATATATAGTAAACAACGTGGCTAAATGTAAAAGTACACATATACCTATGTATGTAAGTTTTAGATATTGAAAGTGGATCCATGAAACCGAATGTAGCGTTTCGCTATTACCCAATTTTTATTCAATATATTTCAAAAACTCTTTAGCTTTAATTTTCGAGCACTTTTCGCAAAAGAATGTTGTATCGTCTATAACACCTCCACAGTTTTCGTGCTGCCATTCAAAGCACCTCAGGCACTGCACCCAATCGTCACCCTTCTTATCTTTCCTGTAATCAGTTCCGCATCCCATGCAGATCCATCGCTTTCCAGATTTCTTGCGCGGTGAGTTACTTTTAAAACTTTTACGAGGTTTTACTACAGGGCAATAACTTTTCGCTGATGGGGCATACGACGCTGGTGGAAGAACTTTTGGGTTCATGTGGGGTGTTGGTGCTTTCATTCGGTCTAAAGCCTTTATTGCCTCTTTCCGGTTTGCATTGAAACGCGGAAGCAATGATGTAAATGAGCTCGCGCTAGGACGACTTGAGGTTGGTGTTTCTGATACGGCTTGTAACGGCGTCAGATTGTGCTCGCTGTCAGGATGATCCATATCTTCATTGTTTTCGCTGACGACAGTTTCGATAGCCCCAATTCCGAGATATTCGGGCGAACCCATTTCATTCATAACGTGAACAACCGCTTGCTCAATGCTTAACTGTTCATCGTCAATTGCAGGTGATAGTCGCTCCATCGGACTGCTAATTGGAGATGATAGTTGCTCCGCCGGGCCGTCAATTGCAGGTGATAGTCGCTCCATCGGACCGCTAATTGGAGATGATTGTTGCTCCGCCGGGCCGTCAATCGCAGGTGATAGTCGCTCCACTGGACCGCTAATTGGAGATGATAGGTGCTCCGCCTGGCCGTCAATTGCAGATCGCGCCAAGCCTTGATCTGTCGCGGTATTATATTGCGAAGCTTCATTATTTTCCAGTGCGCATAGTATGTTTTCGGAAATTGCAAAAGCACTATCCGGAATGCTGTCAAAACTGAAGGGACACAGTCCACACTTTTTGAACCCAGTTATTGCTCGGTCAGGTAAAGCAGTCTGCCGGTAAGCAGCCATAAATATTGGTCCGAATTCTTTCCTATCGATGACGCGACCAGGATTGGAAACCATGAAGCTGTTGCAGCGTGAATTCCAGTAGCTTTTGAAAGGCGAAAACACTGAAACGTCCAACGGTTGCAAATAATTCGACGTATGCGATGGCAGAGCAATTAATTCCACATTGTGTTTATCTGCAAGTTTTCGCACTTCTTCGCTGTTGTGGCTGGGATGATTATCGGTAAACAGAACGGATCTCTGACCTTCCAGAATTGGCGGCCGGTGCGACAAAAAATTCTGAAACCATTCCACGAACAACTCGCGATCAATCCATCCTTTTTTAGAGCAGCGAACCTCCGTTCCTGGCGGCAAGTTTTTGCGATGCTCTTCAAAAATGCGAGAACCCTTATGTATGACGAACGGTGGGATGAATTGTCCAGCGGCGTTGCAACAAAATACTATTGTAGTTGTTGAACCCCGTTCAGCTGACGTGACTGTCTGAACCAGTTTACTGCCTCGTTTGGCAACGACCTTTACCCTACCGCTAGCCGGAACGACTTGCACTCCTGTTTCGTCGCAATTGAACATGCGACTAGGATCATCCAAAACTCCAAACGACTCCAGTAACCCTTTTAGTTCACCAAAGTATGCTTTAATGCGATTCTTCTCCATTCCAAGAGCCCGATTGCGAGATATATTTTCCGATGTGCGGACCGAGAGCTGAGGGTGACGCTCTTTGAAACCGACCCACCAGTCCCAGCCAGCGCGCTTAGTTTTAGAATTAAAATTATTGGGTATTTTATTTTCCTCACAAAATTCATAAGCGAGCTTTTCGAACATTATCAATTGTCAATGGAAAACCTGCGTTTTGCCTTTTGATAATTTCCGATTCTAAATCATTTTCCTGGCCAAAAGAAAGTGTTGTTGGATGTCCGAGTGTGTATGACTTTGCACCTTGAATCCAGCGGTCGCGTAGTGTCATTCGGGGGACGGTGTGTTTTCTGGCAATTGCAGCTGATCCTCGATAGCTTCCTAAAAAGCAGTGGAGAAAAGTAAATTACATAACGTATTTTGGTAGGACCCCTAAAGACCCATTGTGCCCAGCGGAACGGTACTTGGGATCTCGCTTCTGTATTCAAACATGTTACGCCAGATCACTGTAATACCTGGTTTAATGCCTGAAATACTGTAAAACGTTTTCCCAACTTCCGTTGGGCCTTAGTGCTCGAAATTCTGTGAAAATTGTAAAAAATTACCAATTTTTGTGACTGGCAGTTAAGATAATTGGCCTGATCAAGCAGTATAGCGAAAATTCAAAAGCAAGCTTAAAACAATGCAATATTTATCATTTGAATATTACAGTTTTACCGTTATGTTTACCTACATAAAGTACACGAACAAAAAAACAACAAAAACGCTTATCTTAAAGTAGCGATAAACTCTTAATCGATCACTCAAGTTTTTAGAAAAAGATCATTCGGTACATTGTCCTCATTATAATAAACGAGTATGTCGGGTTGATAAACCACACATGGGTCTATGCGGCACCGCATATATTTAACCGTGAAACTGCTGAGTCTCAGCAGACCTTCCTTTAAAAGCATCTAACCGAAACATACCTTTACATAGTACATAAAGTCAGCTGTACCGTGATCGCGGTGAACCAGGCTCTAAGCAAACTAAACAGTGCCATGGCATTGCAGAAATAAACGCTATGACCAACGGACACTTCTGCTTTCACCGAATATTCGATCTGAAATTTGTATAGATTGGTTCATGAGGACGCAGTTTTTGCGACTGCTGTGACCTCTTGCACTGGGCAAAACGAGATTCTAACTCGTAAACTAAGCATTATGAAACTCACCAACTTTCAGACATGATCCAACATAGGCATTATATACCTAATCAAACGTACTTATTGCTTCCTCGCGATCACCATGGAACTTCGTTAAATCCACAGCGGCATCAACGTCATCAAAAGCAGCTTGCATATTTTCTGGAGTCCACTGTTGCCTCTTTTTCACTTCCGTTGGTTTTTTTGGAGCTACATGTTTCAAGGTCTTTCTCGCTAGCGGTAGTCGTGTTGTTATTCTTTTATTCGCGCTCGCGACGAGTTTTATTCTGGCCATAATGAAATTGTCTGAAAGGAAAAAGTTATAAATAACGTTATAAGTAGCCGGGTCGGGCGTTTTACATTCGACTGGAGCGGTAAGGCCCGTCTTAAAATTAGGTAAAATGAAACACAAAAATTTCTGAGTACCTATAGGGAATTTCACACTATTCCGCGTTGATTTATCGTGTTATTTTGATAGGCCCGTTTTTTGAAAGCCAGCGTGTTCAAAGTGCCGGACCAGACAATGACGCACATATGGGCAATTGGCATCCGCAAAACAGACACCATGCATATGGGACCTTAACTCTATAGGTCTTCATTGTGTACGGCATCTTGTACCTATGGTTCCATGCGGGACATGGCGTATGTTATATGAATGCCGGTAGCCCATATGCGAATCATCCATAACCTAAGTGCAAATGTGTAGCACGCCGTTGAAGAACAGAAGTGTACCCCAAAACGAGTGACTATTCCTTTAGCTGCCATTCTGGTTCAATATCGCCGCTGAATTAAAAAAATATTGTAGTTGAGATTAAACTATATGTGCCGATATTAAACACAGAAGTGACGGCAATCGCCGAGTCGGAGTGCCTATGTTTAACACTAGAATTTCGCTTGACGGAAAACCCCCAACTAAGTGACGTAATTAACCGAGAATGCCGAAAATACCCTAAATTTTGGGATTTCGAAGATACCATGAAATTTCCATACATCAAACGTAAAACTGTTCACACATTCCTGGAAAACGGTGTAGTTAATGTACGGTGTCCAATGTATGTGTAGTGAAAAAAGTAACAGAATAAAGCTTGTCAAAGCTTAATTCTCGACGTTTTCGCTTAGCATTAAAACGTAAAAAATAATCAAAATTTTAATAGAAGTTACGCAGCGTTAACAAACATAATACCAAAAAATAAATACACAACTTACAAAAATTTGGCGCACACCAATCTGTAGCGAAAAGAATGACGAATGCGATGATCTATCTTGAGCGGCTGAATTCACAACAGAATAATTTTAACATTCTGAAAAGCTTAGATATGACGGCAATACCCGAGTGACGGATTAGACGAGTTTACCCTATTTCAGAAATATTCTGCTGGACGTACTGGCAGGACACATAATTGAACAGTTGTTTTGGTCCGGACCGCTGCCACCTGTTTTAAATGACAGGCTAATCCGTTCACGGAAAAAAGTAAGCCATACAACTGCACTAGTGAGAATGCCAGAATAAAAACCGGATGCTGCGAAGCTAAAACCAAAATTGCTATTAACTCCCACTGCCACGACCTGAGCGAGACTCTGGCGGTGTACCAAAATTATACAAGAAGGGCTTTCTATTTCCCTAAGTCAACTATCACAAATTTTAAACAGGAACAAAAGCTCAATTAAGCAGTATTCAAGATTCCTGACTATACGCCAATAAAAGAACAAAGCAATAAACCCCAACCAGGGACTAAGCTGTTCTTTTCCAAGGATATTAAGCCCTATAATTGCCTGCATCACATATTTTGCTGTAGACATGTGAAGCAAAGGAGTGCAGTGACACTATATAAACTTGCAAAGAAGTAAATATTAAACTTAAAATTAAAAAAAAAAAGTGGATAAGCTATACCCTATATGGCAAAAACTAGACGTAAATCTGTGCAGGAGTTACAGAGAAATGAAAATTAGTAAATTAACAAGAGTATCAATAAATTATTACACTATTTAAGTAAAGAAATACATTTACGCGACTGCGCTAGCAAATCGTTTGGTACTAAACTAAAACGCTCAGTGTATACTAAACAAAACCATTAGTCGTTTCACAGTAAATACTTTAACTTTTACTATATTAACCATAATAATTAGGTATACGCATAATTTTGAAAACAAAACAGCTTTATTGCGAACGCAACCCCACACATACTTCATATATATATAGCATTCCTATGATTGGTAAAACCCATCGCAGCATTATATTATATATCATGAGTAATGAATAATTATTGAAACTATTTGTAACCCAAAGCCTGAAAAATCAGAAAATCGATTCCACTGTCAAAATTAACATTTGGTGTCACAACTCCTATCGTTAACATCATTTAAATGAACTCCAATTAATCGCAGTCCGTGTCCGTGCAATTTCAAACTCAGTTTTCCCTGTTTAAATCTCCATTTTTCCTGTCTACAAAACGCAAAATTCCCTGCTTCATATTGATGCTTATGTACCCTAAAACATAAAACCTGCTGTATTAAAATTACCTATATATTATACAGTGGTTATGCACAATAGAATATCCAAGTTAAATGAATTGCAAGTCGGAGCTCTAGTCTCTAGGACCAGAGAAAATGACCAGACAACCGATTCTAAAAGGTCGCCATTCAGATGCTTTAAGATGTTTTACGCCAGCATTGTGATTTACTGCAACAATAATAAGGAATAAGTTTCCTGACACTAATAATTTCTCCATGTCAATTCTCTATTTTTACCTGTTTTCTCTGTTGCCGCAGGGACCCAGCACTAGTTCTATTTCATGCATAATTAAATGTTTCCTCAAATTGTTCAGATATAAAATTCCACATCAATTTTGCCGCAACATTGTTTATGTAATTCATCATTAACTGATAATTTTCTACGAAGGCGCGACCGATGGTTTTCGACCTAGGTTTTCTACCCTCGTAAATATAACTTAGGGGTGTATGATCCTTAGGTTGGTAACCTACTCTTACGGACACCCATGATATAATACATCCATAAAATATATATAATAATAAATGTTATGAAAATTCTTTATGAACAAAAGTTTTAGTATGAATAAATGTGTAAATACATAAAAGAGTACATTATATGTGTTCAGTTCCCATTTTTATCGTTAAATTTAATCAAAATGTCCGAAATTTTCAATTATAAACGCGAAATGTTTGCACAAAAGGATTGTAAATGAAACCTCGCACAACCATGACATTATATATTACAGGTAGCGCAATGTTTTAGAAGGCGATAAATCCCATTGGCAGTGTATTATAATAGTATATATCATACATCTTACATGTTATACATTTTTTCTTACATCAGTACATGTTATACATTATTTCAACTTTACCTGACTAAAGCGCATAGTGTTTATTGGGATAGAGGACGATGAAATTCATATAGCGAAAGTACTGCTACGGTTCGAAAGCAACGAAGCCCATCGCGTGTGCTTTCCAAATAAATTATGAATTCGAACAGTTCTGCAAATTATCACCTACATGCATGGATTCAGCTAACACTAGTTCTCTAAAAGAAATTGCTTTACCCAAAATCGAAACCGAATATACTCAAAATCTTAGGCGTTCGTAGATTACTTTCAATTTCGGGTCATCAATTTTTGACACAATATCGCTGAGTTAGTTTCTTTTAGTTAAATCTACCGATGCGGCGGTTTCTATGTATCTAACTGCCACAAACACAACTGAAATGTATCTTAATTTTTAATTATCACAAAGGACAGGAAAAAAGTTAAGAAAAATACATTTAAAATATTATGATGCATAACTAGCGACCGATTTATATTATGCAGATAAACCAAGAATATGCACATCGCAGACACATTACAATATTGTTATTAATTTATCCTCACCACCATGTATATTATAATAAACTGTGGTTAAATATAAGACTAAAAATGATATTAAAGTGCACTAGGTATGATCACGTGCAGCACGTTCAACTACTCTTGGTCCCAGGCCCCTCAGAGCCATACACGGTGAAAGCACTATAAGTACATTTATACGGCTGTGACTACATTGGAGGATACGCGTTATGTGGTATGTGGCTTAAACATTTACCACAGCCAGCCAATCAATAAACTTACATAGCTAAAAACTGAGCCAAATCACTCTTAATATAACAACCACTGAAGCGCCTTTGGTTTGAGTCTTGATGTAACAGCAATCCTGGACAAGACAGAATGTGCAATCACAAAAGCGGCAGCGAATATTGTAAGATTGAATCCCAATAATAGACCATTATATTTGAGTACGGATTAACAGAAGACAACCTCTGGGCCAGCACAAAGTTATGATTACGAGAACAAATTTTGAATACCGCTATTGAAAATAATAAATCCTTCTCATTCTCGCTTAAGCCATTGCTCCAACTCGTCTTGGCGATATTGAGCTACAACAGTACACTCAACTGTCTTGCTATTTTTAGACTAACCAAGTAATATAACCGGAGGGATAATAAAAAAATAAGAACTTATGAAAAATTTTCGGAAAATTCCGTTTCAATAGCGGCTAAGCAAAAATTTGACGTTAAGCGCTTGTCATAATAAGCGTTCAAATTATTATGAAGTATATACATAAATCATTTAATAAAGCTGCACGGATTCCTACTTTCTGTATGTAATAAGCTAATACCCAAAAACATAATAGCTTCCAAAAATATATAGCATATACGTAAGATATATAGGCAACTACTTAATATTAAATTAAATGTTATATATGTATATAATAAATTTAAACCCAATCTATGCCAAAAATTATAAAATAACATGAAAACCCCTGACACCGCTTATAACTATTTTGACGACGTTTATATGTTGCTCCGTAAATACCGCCATTTGAAGGCAATTTTGTTTGACAATTTCTTCTTAATTTTTACCAATGAATTCCCTGAATATCGACGTCTCCTTCGATGACCAGATTATCCGCTGATCCTGGCGGAAGACGATGGCGGAAGGTGCAGAACTCCTGACCGTCAACGTAAACCTAGAGAATAAGAATAAATATTCTGCAGCTGACAAAAAAGCATGTGGTGTAAAACATTTATATTTTGTCACACGAAGTCAAATAGAATTATAAATCGTATAAAAGAACATAAGTCATCAGAAAATAATTTAGCGTTTTCTGCTGTTTAGGCGAGCCAAATGACTGAAGAACCTGACGCGCATATTTCGGGCCAAATGACTGAAGAACCTGACGCGGGATTGAAACCAAAATTAGGTTTTAGCCAAAATCAATGTACACTTGGGTTAATTTCACCGATTTCTGCATCCCTACCAAGGATACAATGCATTGAAAATTCGGAATTCGCGTAACCCTTGTGCAAAGTTTACCCAACCTCCTCTAGACCGCTACATTCGTTTTGGTAGCTTTGTATTATTTTCAGTAGACTCGCAATTGATTTAACGGCTGTATAGCTGACAGGAGACCGGAATTAAGTTTTATCGCAGGGATCCCATATCCCCTTGGCCATCGTGTAAATGTCATCACTAGTGTTGTTGGGTAAGCCCTAAATCACACACCCATTAATATGATGAAAACAAATTTTGGACACGTTCTGTGCGCTGGTGCTACGCGCACACTATAATCGCTTTGATAAGAGAATTTAAGCGAAAGAAAATAAGAATAAGAGCAAAAAATTCTGGGGTGGCGGGGCGCTGTGCAATCGAAAAATTGTATTAAAGGGGGAGACAGCACATCTTGCAACCATTGTACGGTTATGTGCATGATGGCTACTATGAGTTTCTATATCCGTACATGCAAACCTATTTAACGAATAGGTGGATGGACCTGCATACGCGTAGCCCAGGCATATATCACTATATATACATAATTGATCAACGTGGAAAATTTTCGGACCGGGCCCCAGACGCATTTCTAAATACATTCATGATTGACCAACTTGCTATTTTTCTGATGACCTATTTGGCAATCCCTCTTTTTCATATTCCTGCGGGGACGCGTATCCTCATCCATTTGCGTCCATGCGCTTTGGTTTTTGACATTGGTTATAGTAGCGACATACAGAATACTTGCGAGTACTGTTTTTGCAACATGAAAACCTACATATAATCCATGATGATGAAACTAGTTTTGCATCAGCCTAGTTGGCTGTCTCGATAAGCTAAATTTAAATGCTACAAAATACGATGATCCGAAACACCGTAACGCGGAAATAGGCAGGATGTGATTAACATACATTCGCAACTCCCGAGAACAAACTTTTAATAAAGAATTGACAATTATTTTATTATTTTATATTAAATAATGCAACTTATGATGTTATCGAGAAAAATAACGACCAACAAAATTTCTTGCAATATGTACACCTATTATATAAATATTTTAATATCCGGATGGCCCCTTACACGCCAATATATAAAATTTGCTCATTCGTAAACAGCTCTGTTTATTTTGTGTACATTTATTATCAAACAAACAACTTATTATTATTATAACAACAACAAAACAGATTCACCGTCTCATTGCTACGACGCTTAGTCATACAAAACATCGCCCAATCGATTCATTGCTATTTTTCACATTCTTATTATATATATATTATTATTAAACCATTGGAAATTGTGCAACAAACGATGCGCTGCAGAATAAATAACAAACAGAGCAAAACTCGAGAAATATGCAACCGAGTTAGATGACTGAGGAGAGTAACTAGTCTTGTTGTACCGGCTGGAAAAGCGGTGATTTTCGGTGCTACTGGAAGACCGGAATAGTGCAAAAAAATAGCTCACTAATACGCACCATTTTATGGAACCATCATGAAAAGTCATGAAAGTGGCAATTTTTAAAAAACTTCACAAATTGAGTCTGGCGTAGGTTCCGGCGTTATGTTACTGTTGCCATGCACACAAATAGTGTACATTCGCGTAACTTCGTTGCAGGCATATATTATCCTTCAGCATAAATTTTTTTCAAAAAGTGAGGTTCAAACTCCCGGGCCACCCCCACATCATCTCCGTTTTTGGGGGGCACATGTATTATAAATCACCAGCAATTCCAGATTGGCCCCGAATTGAAAACGTCAGTAATTATTTTCGAGTTTGCAACCTAGAAGCTCACGTCACTTCTTGCCGCATTAATTTTGTTCAAGTGTGATTGGGCTCTGTGCACTTGTTTAATGTATTGTGCGGGAGCAGAAACGGCAAAAGTACTCCCGTGCTCCGGCTGTCAGCGGGGCACTATATGCGACAGAGTAACATAGTAAAGGCTAAATGGGACGAGCGCTCCGCACATCGTGACAGCGCTCCGAGATTTGTGAATGTCCATTTGTTAAAGTGTTTTCGAAATTCGAGAACGCTGAAACTATTTGAACACAGCACTTTCTGTCGTGACGCAGTGCTGCATAAAAATGTACCAATCGAATGTTGCAAGTATGGGTTGGCAGTATCGCACCCACGCATCATGAGCATCGTATTGTACATAAATTGTAGCACCAAATTCTCTAAAGTTCACCATTTGTATTTATGAATCAAAATGAGCACTCGTCTAGGGAAAACTTGTACAGTAGCCTAATAAGTGACGACCAAGATGTACTATCGATACCGCACGTCTAAGCTTCGCATTTTATACAGGATTAGACTAAGCCCAAGACTAAGTGGGGGCTGCCGCGCACCCGCTCTAAGCTGTCCTTTCCTCTAAACATATACACCATTAATTGTGGATAAACAGACTTTCTCTACGTGATTTCGATTAGTGGATTATAAACATAACTAGTAACTCTACCGAGATTGCAGAACGTAGTGAAGCATAGGTACACCCACGCCTATGCCTTTTGCGTACACATGAAATCAGCTCTCGATAGCATTCGTCGATATGCTATATGTGGACATCACACAATACCAGCACAAGTTACAACAAAACTAACACCGGCAATGAATTTCCCATGCCCCAAAACCACCAGGTGTAACTTATCAGCCGCCCAGGACGTTAGAACAAATTTTTGAATTTTGGGTCAGGGAACCAATGGGGCACCATACCTCAAACCCCATAACTGTCGAACCCATTTATCATTTCACTATGAAATAAAACCAACCAGAGAAATAAATTCTAATGTTAAGATAAAAATAACCTTGCTTCCGTGAAGAGTATTAAAAACCCTCATTTTGACCTATGGCCCCGAAACATGGGGCAATAAAACCGGGTACCCATGGAGCCATGGGTCGCAGGGTAAAACCGGCAATGAGTTTCCCATGCCCGAAAACCCCCAGGCAAAACTTATCAGCCGCCCAAGACCTCATAACAAAATTTCAAATTTTGGGTCGAGGAACCATTGGGGCGCCATACCCCCGTACCTCAAACCCCATAAATCCAGAACCGGAGCCTTAATCGAAAAACAAAAAAAGAAGCATCGGCATTTATCATTTTACTATAAAATAAAACCATCCAGAGAAAAAAAATTCGATAGTAAAGATACGAATAACCTTGCTTCCGTGAAGGTACTAAAATGGAGTAAAATAGGGCAAAAACACACACATTTTGACCCCTGACCCCGGAACCAGACCCCAAATAAAAAACGCTCGGGGTTGTGCACGGTAAATCGACTATGCCGGTTCGACTGAGCCCAAAATCATGAAAATCGGTTAAGGCGTTATCGACTTATGGCCGGTCACACACATACGGACGGAATTTAAAAGATTTCACCCCTGCAACACACAATCTCCACTACGTTTCACTACGTTCTGATTATATAATATAATTTAAGTGCTAGGATGGAAAACATCAAGCCAATGCTGTACGGAGCAGATGAAAATCTCCGATAAATTTAAGGCCACAACATCCGTAATATCCTTCAACGTAAATTCTGTATTCACACTGTCTCCCAATAGTTGTATTTACGGTCACTATAGATACGTGTATAAGCCAGTATCCAATGCTTAATCTGATCAAACAGATCGAAACTGTACAGCGGATCAATCAGTCACCGCACAGAAAAAGCTTAGTTTGAAACAGTGATGAAGGGAGAACCTTTTGCCAATAAGCCATGGGCCTATATATGTTTTAATTGAATTCTGAGCGTAGTGGGTGAAACGTTCGAAGCAAATATTTTTGCTAGTCATATAATGATAAAATTTGACAATGTACGTTATTGACGTTTTTTGAATTGACAAGTATAACTCAAATCTGGCTGGGCAGATTTATTCGCGCGATAGCTAATTTGAAAGCACTAATTGTTTGTTCGCTTTAAGTGTACGCGAAACCGGATTCCAACATCTTCCGTCCCTCCCAAAAACCGGAGCCCGAAAAGTCACGTTACCTCCACGAATAGTGAAGATAGCTGGGCAAATTTGGCTCATGTTATAGAATAGATAAAATATCCTATAAGACATGAATAAACTTCTTTAAGACGTGTATAATGTTTTGCTATGCGTATATTTAGCATGTAGGATTTGGGCCCAAAAAAGGTTTTCAAATAGGCCCTCGATACCTAAAATACACGAAAAGGGCAATATCACCGGAAGTGCTGGCGTTGCATATTAGAATTTTTGAACTTATTTTGTAAAGCAATTCACCGTCTGCGTAGCTGTACATGGTGTCTTGCTATTGTCATTATTTATCCTGCACATCGAGGACAAAATGGGTCCATGACACCCAAAATACAAGAAAATATCATTATCTCCGTAACTTGAGCTATATACATTGGCTCTAATTGGTTCCATTTTGTAGAGCAATTGATGGTTTATGTAATCTCAATTCATCCATTATATATCTGTAATTGTAAGTCCCCAAATACGTAATAAGCGGGTATATCAAATTAACTATTCAAACAATCGGCTAATATTCAACTCATTTTGTACGTTGATGCTCAATATATACAACTTTACCGGTGCATCTCTAAATTACATATTCGGCACTCAGAATTCACCAATTTGGCGAGCTACTAATTATGCTGCCCCGAGGTGTATCAGGCAATTGCATTGTTTACCACTTAAAGCAGCAGCTATGGTTTTATCCAATCTACGCGTTGCGGGCTCACTGGCATTTTTATAGCTTTACTGGCTTCGGCTACAAACGGGTGTCCGCCAGTGAAATTTACAACTCTGCGGTTTAATGCTATAAATAATTACATAATTTTCTGGTAAAATGCAAAAATGCTTAGAAAAATTTGACACCATGTTTAAAAAAACCCCTATTCCGAAACTAAAAAAATATTAGTTTAATATTTGAACTGCAGTCATAGACATCTTCGAGACGATTTATTTTACCACGTTGCATTGAAAAATAATATATAAACTTCGACAAAGTTTAGATTTAGAAACCCCGAGCTAAACCGGTGAGAGCCCAAAAGTTCCAACGAAGAAATATATACCGCATATCCCTCCAGCTAGACATGATTATATGCTCGGCAAAGTAAAAATACAAGGATACGTACGCGGTACAAATCTTCCTCGCATTTGACTAGCATGTCAAAACATCGATCCTTAGTAAACGGGAGATCTCCGTCCTTTTCTTCGACGTCGTCCCATGAGCCACCGCGACACGTGTTTCGAATAACTTTCTAAAAGCAAACAAAAAAAACAATATTATAAGCCAAACTTTTATTACGTAATGTATCGTTCTTAAATATATGTTAGAGCCAGCAACTGCACAAGAATAACAATATATAATTGTTTGAAATGCCCTATTTTGTCATCATATCATAAACAAAGCCACACTATATTTAGACGAATATCTTTAAAACTAGTTATGGGGCACATCCTTCATACCACAGATGCAGGCATGTAGGCGAATAGCGCTAACTAAATATAAAAGTATAGCGGTAATGTCTGCACACGCAAACACATAATAGGATTTGTATCCCAGATTATAGAATTAGAAATTTTTAGATTTGTTTCCAATTAAATATATTAATGGTGCCACAGAAATTTAGAGATATTACATATTATGCCACCTAAGGGGCAAACACATCACAATTGCAAACTTCGGACCCATCTGAACGTAGATACAGCACTGTATAGGCACATCTGCGTTATAGTGAATGCTTCATTTTTCCAAAAATAGCAAAATTTTACTGTGGGAATGAGCCGAGGTCCCCTACAAGACATTGAAGGAACTGAAAATACCTAGGAAGTTAGTTGTACTAGAGGACCATAATAAACTGTACTTGTCAGAAAATGTCAAACATGTGTGTAATTAAACGACTGGCTGTGATTAGGAAGAAAAAATTCATCCCAATGGGGGAAATTTCGCGAATTTAGTAGCGCTGCAAACCACTTGAAGGCAGGGACAGGACCGAGGTCAAATTTAGGAATGTACTTGGCTCAACCCCGGCCGCAGGGCAGCAAATTTAGACCCGGACCGGGGCAACGTCGAAGCCCCGAGGTAAAATTTAGATGCCGGGGCTACTGCTTCAGAAAAAAATATTTTTGGTACCAAATTAGTAGAACAGATGAACAATCTGGAGCTTTAGCCGAAGTTAATATGCTTTCTGCTAACTAGGACAGTGCAAATTCCACGGCACCTTCTTGAAACTGTTATACAGAATGTGGTAAAGATATTTTGAAGCTACTCCTGGAGATACATGTTACACTCCCTCTAAGGATGAAACTGGACGACATGACTTAGGGAGACCGGTAAGGATACCCAATACAGATACTAACATCAACGAGGTGGTTGATTTAGAGAAGATTAAGTGGGCCGTAGGACGTCATAGAGATTTTAAGTCTCAAGGACCTGATGGTATTTATCCAGTCTTCCTTAAATCAGGAGGCTCAGAATAATGTTGGTGCTGGAAAAGATTTTTAAGGCCAGCCTAAGACTTAACTATATTCCAGTTCTTTGGAGACAGACCAAAATCATCTTTATCCCAAAGCCGGGAAAAGATGACTACACTGAGCCTAAAGCACTTAGACCTATTAATTTGTCATCTTTTGTTTTGAAGACTCTTGAGAGACTGGTGTCAGATTATATAATACATGACATCTTGAGTAAGTCCAAATTACATGATAATCAACATGCCTATCGTGAAGGAAGGAGTACCATCTCTGCCCTTCAGAGTACTACGGCATGGATTGAACAGGAAATGTTTTCTGGCAAATTTGTTCTTGCGGTGTTTCTAGACATTTCTGGAGCTTTTGACTGCACAAAATTAAAGTTTATTCTAAAAAGCATGGATGAAGTTGGTACTCCAAATTTCATCAAAACTTGGATTCACAAATTATTGAGTATGAGAGTTATCGTAGCTGAAAAGGGACAAGCCATACTGGCGGTCAGATCGAAGAGGGGATTTCCGCAAGGAGGAGTTCTCTCCCCTGTGCTCTGGTGTGTAGTAGTAAATGATATTATTAATAGACTTAATGTTAACAGGGTGTTGTGCGTAGGGTATTCTGATGATCTAGTCCTTTTGACATCTTCAAGATGCCTAAGAACTACTTGCAATAGACTTCAGCGGTCTCTGGATGAGCTTCATGCGTGGTGCTGTCCTAGAGGCCCTTCTGTTAACGCAGAAAAGTGTAAGGGCGTAATTTTTTACAAGGAAAAGAAGGTTGGACGGTCTAACGGATATTCGCATTGGAGGCGTAGTTATTCCGTTCGATGATAAGGTTAAATATCTTGGCTTATTGTTAGACCATCATTTAACTTGGAAGACTCATATTGAAGAAGCACGGCTTAAGTCCTTTAGAATTCTCTTTGCTCTCAAGAGATTTATTGGAAGTAATTGGGGTCTTCGTCCTCAAGTTATATACTTCCTTTATAGCACAGTTGTTCTCACAACACTCCTTTATGAGGTAATATATTGGTGGCATAGGATTGAACTGGTTACTTATCGGAAAATGTTAGAAAAGGTTCAAGCCATGACTTGTCGCATGATAACTGGTGCTTTTAAATCTACACCGGTGCACGGCATTGAGACAATTTTATGTATACCGCCTATTGATATCTTAATCAAAGAAAGTGTGGTTAAAGAATACATAAGGCTTAAAAACCTAGGCCTTTGGCAAAGCAATCATGCATTGGGCTCATCTGCTCATATGCATATCCTGATCAAGAATATTGGAGGCTTACTGAACCTAATATATGATACTGTTAGCTTTATAAGACAAACAGAATTGGAGTTGTATTGATTGGGTTGATATTAGGCAAGATGACTTTGACTTGCTATGTTATACGGATGGTTCTGTCATTGAGAATGGTCTCAGGCGATGTGGTGCTGGTATATATATACCGGGTAAAGTAAGGGAATCATTCCCTCTAGGTAGCCTGACTAGTGTCTTTCAGGCAGAGGTGCTGGCCATCGAAAGATGTGCCATGATAACAGATGGCTTTAGACTTAAGAATAAAAAGATAGGTATTTTTAGTGATAGTAGAGCTGCGGTGCTGGCTCTCGGGAAAAGGCAGGTTAAATCAATATGCACCCTTGGGTGTGTGAAGTGGCTTAACAGACTAGGTCGAAATAATATGGTCACTTTGGGCTGGGTAAAAGGGCATTCCGGAGTTGTAGGTAATGAAATAGCTGACGGATTAGCTAGGTACTGGTCTAATATAAAGACTCTAGGACAGGAACCTCATGTTCCTATTAGCGTGACTGTAATTAAAACGTGGCTGGAGGAAAGGTCTTCTATAGAACATAGTAGAAGATGGACTAATAATACTGATTGTAGACACACTAGGGTTTTCTTTGGTAAACCCAATAAATTTAGATCAAAATTCCTTTGGAAACTGATTAAAGGCCGTATGAGGATAGCCATACAATTTTTGACAGGACATGGGACTTTGAACTCCCACTTATATAGAATAGGTTTATTGGACAACAATTTGTGCACATTCTGCGGAGCTGAGCCGTTTCAACATTTGATAATGAACTGCTTAGCCTTAAAGGATTTACGAAAGACATTCTTCGGAACTGAGACATTGGACATAAATTGGGTTTATCTAGAATTGTTGGGTTTGCGAAGTGTATTATGGAATAGAAATTTACTAGGACTTGGGGTGCTGAAAAGGGCCTCTTTGGCTTACTCAGTTTTTTTATACCCCGTCTAAACTATTATCTTCCAGAAACTGTGAACTTTAGCTCACAACGTACAGTTTGATAAACTAACAACTCTTAGCAAATATTATTCTAAAAATATAACGTTAAGTAATTTGTGCTTAACTGGCTATGTGAAGCAGGGTTGTCTGTGAAAAATATTCTTACACTAATAATAAAATACCGAGGTAAATCGTTGCGGCAATGTTATTGCTTTGAAAAATGCATTTATTTACTTAATGCACTGGCCGTTGCGGTGGAAAAATGCTCTATTGTGTTCAATTTAGTACCGGTGTTCTATGGCGTGTGGGGCTTGGTGTACTGTACGGTAGAAGCACAGTGTGATGTAAAAATGCGCTTTTGAAAACGAGAAAGTTTTGCATTCAAGAAAGAAAAATTTGTGAAACTAATGGACAGATTATTCCTGATCATATTACCCGATCTTTCACTTTATCACAAAACCAGCATATATATATAATTGATGTGTATGACAAAGGTTATATGAAACTGCAGCAGATAGTGTAACAGGGTCGAACGTTTGAGCTGTACGTATTTGAATTGCCTCAGTAGGTGAAATGCACGTGTACTACTCTACGAATTTCAAAATATTGCATTTGTTTTTATAGAGTACACAGAGTCAGGATTTGTTGCAGAAGCAGTAGTGTAGACGTGAATATTCAGGTTTATTTCCACTGAGTGGTGCAACTTCCAGGCGGTGAAACGGAAGACATTCCAGTAAAATTACGTAATGTCCCATAAAGTATATTATAACACTAGTAACTCTATCGAGATTGCAGAACGTAGTGAAGCATAGGTACATCTACGCCTTTTGTGTGCACAGCCAATCAGCTCTCGATAGCAGACGTCGATATGCTATATATGGATATCACACAATACCGCACAAGTTAGAACAAAACTGACACCGGCAATAAGTTTCCCATGCCCCAAAACCCCCAAGTGCAAGCTATCAGCTTCCAGGATGTAACAGTAAAATTAAGAATTTTAGGTCGATGAACCATGGCGGAGCCATACCCCCGTACCCATAGACTATGGATCGCAGAGCAAAATCACCACCAGAAGTGAGTTTTCCATGCCCGAAAACCCCAAAGTAAAACTTTTCAGCTGCCCAGGACGTCAGAACAAATTTTTGAATTTTGGGTCGGGGAACCCTTGGGGCACCATACCTCAAACCCCATACATCCAGATCCGGAGCCTTAATCGAAAACAAAAAAGAGACATCGGCATTTATCATTTTACTATGAAATAAAACTATCCAGCGAAAAAGTTGAAAGTTAATATAAAAATAATCTTGCTTCCGTGAAGGGTACTAAAATGGGGCCAAAATACCCAAATTTTCGACCCCTGACCCTCGAACCAGACCCCAAATCAAAAAACGCTTGGGGATGTACACGGTAAATAGACTATGCCGGCTTGAATGAACCCAATATCATGAAAATGGTTCAGGCGTTCTCGAGTTATGGCCGATCACAAACATCCAGACGGAATTTAAAAAAATTTATCCCTGAAACACACAATCTCCAGTACGTTCTGATTATTAAAATAGGGCCGTTGACATTATACACGGTATTAATCTGAGGTAGTGTTTGATAATATTAATTTGGCTTTTAAAAATGTATTCAGAGGCTTTTGTTGAGTAGCATAAAACTTTTGTTGATATTCGACATTATTTTTCAAGATTTCGAGTGATTTATCTCGTTTGTCTCAAGGATATTTTTTAAAAATCGCGTGATTATTAGTTGTTAAATTCGTTATGAACTGAACTTGTTTTGTAAGTTTTCCTGGAAAAGATGCGTCTCTTAAATAGCAACCCGAAAATAAACAAAAATACGATTAAGCTCTGTTTTAGTCTGCATTAATTTCGGTCAGGCGAACTGGAAATTATATACCACTGTAGTCTCTAACACTCTACATTTTAATTGCCGAAAAACGACATGTTGATCCATGAAGTAACGACATAAGATAAGACAGTTTGTTTTAACTGCGAAGGGTTGTGCTTGGGGAACATATTATACAAGTTTTAAGTAAGTGAAATCCACCTGTTACACTATATGTTGCAGTTTCCTGTAAGAATTACCATACACGTCAAGCAATGGTTTCGTGGTAAAGTGAAAGATATGGGAACATGATCGGCGGAATCTATCCACTAGTTTCAAAATGCAATCGAGGTAATCTTAAATGCAAACTTTCTCGTCCTCAAAACATCATTTTTCTGCCGCAATATCCTGGTACAGTACACTACAGGCAGCCCAACACGTCGCAGAACACCGTACTAAATTTAAAACAATAGAACATTTTTCCACCGCAACGACCAATGACATGTCTCCAGTCCATTAAGCAAATAATTGCATTTTCAAAGCAAAAACATTGCCAAAAGGCATTACCTCGGTATTTCATTATTAGTCTAAAGACATTTTGCACCGACAGCCCTGCTTCAAAAAGCCAATTAAGCACGCATTACCTAACTTTATATTTTTCCAATAATATTTTTCAGTGGTTTCTTTTTCCATGGCCGTAAAGAGCATTTTCCCTACTAGTAAAGAATGACGTTAAGATATCATCGGAGTCTTATCCTTTAGCCCACTCCTACCCTGAAGAAATTGGTCAATTCTGAAGATACAGCAATAATATTGGTACCATTCGGCTCAGCTCACAATTCGGTACAGAAAATATCAAGCTAGACCACATTTCAGACAAAACATTTTTCTGTTATCAATAGTATCCTGGCAAATATAATTTTCTCCATAAATGTATATTTCTTTAAATCGTTCGAACCACAGTGGCGAGCTGAGTCGAATGGCGATAAAATAAACTGTCCGGTTCACGGATTTACAACCTCTGCTTAGGCCCAATTATTTAGCATAAATAAAAATAACTCCTTAATCAGTTAAAAACTGGCCACTTTCCGCCTGGGCAAGGAGATAAAAGAAAACCTTAACACTGTGCAACTTGCACATACCAGTGTGAAGCAGATATGACGCCGTTTTCAAGTATGGCGTTGCGTATGTTAGTAGTATGCAGCACAGTGGCTCCTCACGGGGCATTGTCTTTTAAATAATCATAAATCTATTATGGGACTTGTTGGGGATAGATCCTGTGAGTGGTGTCATGTAGCAGATGGTAATGCATCCCATCTTATTTTGGAACGCGGCGGGTTTTACGAATTATGCAAAAAACTAATGTTATTGATATTAATTGGTCTCCAAAATTGGATATAATCAAATTGGTCTGGTTTAGTCTGAGGGTTGGATGTGACTTTTGATCATCTTCGGGTTTGGGCAGCGCAATGGGCCGAGTAACTTGAGTCTGCGCTCGCACTGTTCTATGTGTTATGCCCAAGTTTATATATCTATCTATCGACAAATGTGGACCCTACGTATCAACAGTATGTTTGAGGTATGGTTTAGAGCAAACCAATTCTGGAGCTAAAGGCTTCAAAACCACGATATAAAACAGTACAGGGATACTCGGTAAGACAGTTTTGATGGGCACTACCAACCGTCTGCTACATGTAGTTAAAAATTTCCCAGCTCAAATATCCATGAGCTCTGTCATTCACACTGTTCAGTTTCCTTTCCATCACTTTTAGAACAGGAAAAACGTTTATTTCCCGGACAAGCCGTCGTTATAACCAAGGGTGCCAAAAAATTAACTGGCAGACCATGAGTCAAAATTATTTGTTGATCAATCAGTAAATTTTAACTGAACCAGTAACCAATCAATTAGTGGATCTAATTGCATTTATTTAAGCCAGTATGTACCTTTATGTCCAACCCTAAAGCTATAACCAAAAGTTTGTGGCTTCTCTCCGAACAAAAAATAAATTATAAAAGCGCACATCAATGATGATTTACGCCATACTGATCGGTCATACTCCGTCTTATGTGTGCTTATTTCTTGTACACATTTAATTGCCTGCTCGCATTCACAATATTACAGGTTTTGTATCATGTATTGTGGTAATACATGTATCAAAAATATTGCATGGAACCAACTACCAGTTATGGTAATGAATCAACCGTTAATTAATGCGTCTAGTCCAGATAATTTTAAGAAACTACTCAATAAAGTTGATTTAAAGATTTTTAAAATTCGATCGAAATATGTAATCAGACATATAAGTGGATTTACCCCCCTTTTTCTGATTTAATTCGTTTATTGACTGGTCTTGTATGTCATGTTTATATAAATTTGTACTATAATGTTGTGTTATATTTGCATAAGGCTGACAGAGGATGTTGCAGTCAGGCTATTCCTTAATGGTTGGGTTCGCTATGATGGCCTTAACTTCGGATGCAAAACCCTTCGAACTGCAACATCCAATGACCGGTAATAAACGATATACTACTACTAATAAAATATATTTTGCCCATAGTATAGTAAAAACTAACAGCATTCAACGCTCAAATTCATCATCTTCCACAAGAACAGTTCAGTAATACGTTTGACACACACAATATTGGAATAATGAATCGTTGCAGTGTTCGTAATAAAACACGCCATCTACAATCCCCCGCTTTTGTTGAAATTTTACACCGTTTCTTACGTTTCGTTGCAATATAGTGAACGTTGCTAATTTTGTTTACAGCCAATCTACATAACCACAGCAGCTCAGTGTTGGACAGTCTCACTCAATAACTACTATAATTTCTCGCGTTCAAGGCCACAGAACATAAAATCTCGCATACTGTGAAGGTGAGTGTCACATTGCTGGAAATAATGCGCAGCATAAACACAAAGCTACTAATAAATAACAACAGCACGTATTATGATGTAAACTACTGCATATATTGCACAATGCGTAAAGTGTATAATAAATTTATTATAAAATAAAACTTCGAAAAACTGTAACGCAGACACCACCACAGACAGTAAAGGTTGTAGTGAAACACATGGCTGAAACGAAAAATATATTTGTCATACTAAGGTATATCGCTTAAACAAAGAGCTTTAGTACGAATATGGCAATAAAAAATCCGAATAATACGCTAAAATTAAAATAACAATCATTGAAATAGAATGTTGTATGGGAAACCAACACTTTTTGAGATCTGAAAGGCTCACTAACTGCCGATTATTATATATAGTTTTTAAAGGTTTTCCTGCTTTTTCTGGAGTGTCAGAGTTGATATTGAACTTAGTGTTACTAGTTTGTGCAGGTCTTCCCTAGGATACCCCAGCCTGAAATTGGTCAATTCAGAAAATACTGCGGAAATATTGGCGAGCGAAAAATACTCGACGAGCTGAGAAGAAAATACACAATTCGTCCAGTTTCATGTGATCTTTTCGTTTTTTGGGATAGCTTAGTATCCAAAATTTAGGAAAAAAGTTTTTTTCGAACAATATTTTTATATATCTTGTGAACCGTATTGATGAGCTGATTCGAATGGTGGTAAAAGTACGATCGGTTCATTGGTTAAAGAGATATCATTTATGTTAAATCCTAAGCGTACGGCTAAACCCAACCCTAGGTCGATAACCATTCGTCTCCGTTCGTCAATGCGGTTCGACTGATAAATAAAAATACACATTTATGGAGAAAAAATTTTTTTCGACAATTTTAGCTTCAAAGGGAACCCAAAAAATCGAAAAAAGATTTATCATCAAACTGGTCGAGATATATACATATTTTCTGATACAGCTCGTGCAGCTGACTCGAATGGTACCAAAATTTCCACTGTGTCTTCGAAACTAACCAATTTTGGGGCTGAGGAGTATTCTAGGAAGGACCCGTTTTCGCTATACTGGAAAATGATAGAGGGTCCTCTTTAAAACTAAAGATTTGTCCCCCATAAATAAGCATTGCCGGCCGTTGTTTACACCTGCAAAACTTGAGAGCCCACATATTCATGTGCATCGAATATAGCAACCCGCAAAACTTTGCACATTTGTGGGTTCTAACTAAGTAGCACCCAGAAAATTTCGAGTTTTTTTTCAAAAAATTTCCCTTCATCTTTAAACTAAATGATCTACCCGGACATGAGCTAGATTATTTTTTGTTGGTAATACATAGATTAACCACGGAAGTCCGTTAGGCCAGATTGCGAAGTTCTTGAAGTTGCATGTGTTATGATACAAATGACGGAGCCTGGGACGTCCAAGCCAATAGGATCCACCACCCGACAAATAGTTAGCTTTGATATTTTATCGGAACACCATTTCATATTTGTAATACGAACTTAGCACAATATCTATAAAAGCGACCTCACCCAGATGCGGAATTAGGCTGTATGTATTTGTATTAGAAATAAGAAAAAACAATAGTTTATGGGGCAAATGTTCAGCAACATTTCTTTCCGCTATATTTGTTGCGACACATTTCGACCCACCAGACCCGTTCCGATACCCACCCAGGATTCCATAAGCTTGGGCCCACAATTGCTCTTTACATTTTTAACCTATGGTACGCATGTCAATTTACCCCCCCCCCCTCTGTTATAGCGATAAAAAATTGACAATGGTCCATGCTTTAATAGGTTTACATTACCCATGAATCAATGACAATAAATTCTAGAAATTTCGACGAGAGCTTTCTGCTCATATTTGGTCAATTTTGATAACGATGATTACCAAATAACTTGCATCATAATGCCACCTAGTACTGGCCACTCTATCCACATAAAGCGAAGTTAGCCAGCAAACACGAATAGAACCATCGTTTCCGTTAAGCGTAGGTTATGAAATCTTTTCTAAGTATAGTTTCAATGTAAAGCACTGAAATTACTAATGAATCGCTGCGAGGTAACTGTTATTTATATACCATAATAACTGTAACAAAATGCACACTGTAAATAGGTTATGGAATTAAAAATCAACATAACAATGAGCCAGCGACATCCAAATCTTCGTCCGGGTAAACCGGTTTTACACTGAAACACAGGAGAGTTCCGCTTTCATTCTAATGACTGTCGCCTGCCAAACGAGGTATCAGTGTTATAAGTTTCGAGCAATGAGCATATTAAGTGTTAAAAACAAACATAACATTTGTGTTCTCAAATTGTTATATTCATTACAATTTTAAAATGAATATATACACTCCACCACGAAATTAATATAAAAGAAAATTTCTTTTGCTGTAATATTTATGATAGTCATATTATAAATTACTATGTAAATATTAATAATAAAAACTTATATAAAATACAATATAATGTAATACTACATTATATGTTCGTATACAGCAACAGCGGTATAAAAAATCTCGCGCCCAGTGAGCTTCGAATCCGGCAACAACGGGTTCAAAGACAATCGTTATGGATCGACATTCATTTTGGATCGACATTCCTGACAAAGAATTTACCTCAAAGGTGACAAACTTCGAACAAAAGTAAACTACTAACAAGATGTTGGAGGAGCTTACAAAAGGCTAGTGCTACCGTTTACAGCTGGTGAATCCGCTATTGTAAATGGAAATCCAGTAACTTCAATCCACAGCAAAAATCAATACAACGAAATGTTTACGTTCATGCATCCACATCTCGGGGATTATATACCAAAACCATCGGATACCAAAGCAGACCAAAGGCATTGAACTTAAGTCAAGTTATTACTAAGTAAGGACACTCATCAATCAGAGAACTAAGGTTTTATGAAGAACAACTCACAACTTCAAGAACGAGTCAGCACAGTGTTGGATTTGTCTTAACAGTATCAACTGCAAGCAGTATCATTGTTGTGGAAATCCAGCAACAACCAAATAGGTGTGCGTCTTTTATAGTCAGTCTTATTGGTGATAACCATAAACATAGCTGTTAAATTTGCTTGGGAATTAATACGGATAATAACCATTAACAGACCGATAAAGAATGACATTCGAGCTTGTACGTTAAAATCCGTTACGAGTCCAGAAGCAACAAATTTTCGCAATATGACAAGAAATTCTTGGGAAAAAGACTGACCATGACTCATTTTTCCGCTGTCGCCCGAGTCATTCTCCCGGATTTTAGCGATTTTGAGCCGGTTTCCTGTATAAAAGTTCGATCTTCAGAAATATTAAAGGACGCGGACACCATGAACTGATTTAAACTTTAATGCAAAAGCCTTAGCGCACACTCACTGAATATACAATACCTCTCATTAAAACGCGGATTAATGTCATGCAGATAAAAAGAGACATTTTTGATGCAGACAGCACCTTACCAGCTAAAACGTACGAAGATTGCTAACTTTACCTTTTCCTTGAAGCGTGGGTTAAAGTGGAAAAGATAATCGTTGGCAGCTTTGATATCGACTTCAAATCGTTCTGCTTTCTTCTCGACAACACCAGCAATGTAAAGTGCTTTGCCTGGAGCAAGCGCACCTGCCGGCAACGCCGTTTGGAATGGAACCGGCTAAAACAGTAAAAATAAATACAAAACATCAATAGCGTTCTGAAGCTTGCTAAAGATATTTGTCAATATTAGTTAATGCCAAATTGTACGAATTAGTCTTGCACCGAGATATACCAAAAAAATGAACTACACAAATATTATTTTTCAAATACGTATTACTAAGACAGATGTTTTTCGGAGGAAAACGTACGGTATTTTTGGTCCTCCATAGTTTTTGAAGGTTTACAGACGAAATCCTATACTACAGAAGTCCGTTTTTTTTTAAAACTTCAGCCGTTACCAAACAAAACTAACGGTATATCTGCAGTACAGGAAGCATAAATTTTGCAATATTCTGTAGACCGCGGGTCGCTGTATTCGGTCTCTATACTGCCATTCTGGTTACCTAATTCAGGTTAAATTTCTTTACTTACAGGTTTTTGGGCGCTCTGACCTCACTACATCCATCACTTCTTCTCACTATATCTACGACAGTGCCGTAACGTCGCCACTTTTTGTTATAAATTTTTTAGTTTGTGTAAAAATGAATCTTATAATCGAAAATTTGTTCATAACAATGTATGCCCTGAATAGTCGTTACAACTGCCTTCTACGTGGTGTGGCCAGAGGGCGAAATTCCAAGGCACGTCGAATGCTCAGCCACATTAAGGGACGGTTAACTTACAAAAGTTACATTCGCTTCGTTTACCCTATTTCAATTCCAATATTCCGAAAGTTAGAAAAATGTGGGATTCCAAAATTTGTATTATACGATCCAAAGTTTCGTTAAAGTACAAGTACAAAGATGTCTTGATACGAATTAGACTTCATTTAAATGTTTTCTAAAGGCACAACACATAAGACGCAGTATACTGTGAGCGAAATTTTTAGCTTTAGATAAAATCTAATGTAGTGCTTCGAAATGGTCATTTTACGGAAAAATTCCACAAAAAATTTTGTCTGAAAACGTACGTAATAACGGCCCTCCCATGCGCATCGGTTAAGCTCCATCTCGCCAACAACGTAGATATGATTGACTTGCATCAGTGGCAAACGGTAGTCAAATTTTGCAACTTCCTTTCCTTGGGACCAGATCTGTAACAGTTTAATTAAATTAGTAGATTTCAGTTCCTGCACCAAATATACTAGTAACCTTAAATAACAAGCAAAGTAAAAGAAACGGTATGCGAGAAAAGCTTCTACGTTGTCGTTTCCAGTGTCGTAAATACAATAATTACAAAGTATATACAGTTCCTACACAAAATTCTAAAGAGATGAAAATTAAACACTAATAACATGCAATAAATGCTGGCAAAACAAAAATCTTATCGTGTTGCGACCGCGGTACCCCAAATCTCAAACTCAATGGCGAGCCAATAAAGCTTGTCGAAACCTTTACTTATCTGGGCAGTGAAACTTCCGGTCGTGGTGCCTCGACGTCTGACATAAAGGGCAGGGTCGCGAAAGCACAGTTCACGTTCAACAAACTTTACAGCCGAGTGTTTCGACGTCGTGATATTGCCATAAACGTAAAGCTCGCATCTACAATGCCTCGATACCATCGCTATTGTTATATGGCTGCGAGACGTGGCAAATTCTGAAGAGTGACCTTCACACGCTTTCAGTCTTCGAAAATAGATGCCTTCGCAGGTGTCTTCGCATTCGTTACATCGACCGTGTGAGCAATAAAACTGTCCGAGAAAGATTCGCGAACCAACAACCAATTTCTGTCGCCATATTGGAACGACAACTTTGCTGACTCGGACACGTGCTAAGAATGGGCAAAGATCGCACCCCGAAGCAAGTTTTGCTGATGGATGCCACTCGAGCCTGGAAACGACCTGTGGGCGGGGCTTTCAAAACGTGGTCAAGAACTATCCAAAAACATCTGGAGCGTTTCGTCCGAGCACCCCAACTTGTGGGCCGGAAGTGGCCGCGTTGGAAAGAAGAGTGCATGGAAGTCGCTATGCACCGTGAGCGTTGGAAGGCACTAACGCTTGATGTCTGCCGTACAATAACACATGCACATTGAGTGCGAAGGGTGTTCAAGTCAAGTCAAAGTCAATAACATGCAATCGAGCTCTGATATATAACTGGTATAATGTATAATATAGTCATTAGAAATAGTTAACTGCTGCGAGTAGATACAGTTTCCGCAACATTTTGTCAAATAATACAACAAATTTTGTCAAAGAATACAACATAACTTAGAGTCTTCTATGTAGTTATATGCAACACAAACAGCAGTTGTTTTGGGCGCCGCGATTGCCAAAAATACTAAAGACTGTTTTACAGAAGCATGTGTCAATAATAACACATCACGTATAGTTGCGTAACAATCAAGCATTCTTTTGATAAAACAAATAAAAAATAAAGCATACCTCAAAGGACTCCTCATGCGCACGAATTCGGATGTCGATATCTTCGCCTTGTTTGATATTAATTTTGTGCTTTTCCTCTCGGCCCCATTCGCCATTTTTGTATGAATTCAAAATGAATTTGCCTTCGTCAACGCGACAGGACAAACACAGTGCAATATCGTCTCTAGACGGTCCAGCAACGTTCGGTCCAGTGTGCAGCGTAACATCGAAACTGAAACAAAAAAGCAGGTATCACATTAATGTCTCAAACTAAAAAATATGAGGAACTTGACTAATGTTTAGAAGACTTACGACTCTTGTGTTCAACCAGTATATATATGACAAAACGCAAATATTTTCGATATATAAACTAGAAACTGTCTGAATAGAAAAAGCATTTACAACAGTACAACGCATAGTACCTCCGTGAATCCCACAACCTTTCGCATCCCTGTATCATGGATGCACTAGTAAAAGTCGAAAAGTAGCCCTGTTGCTCTGTTACAAAGACTAGGAGAATTCATCCGGCTAGGGGAAACAGAGCAAGTATGGTGAGCTTGTGCTCAGTAACTTCCCGAGGCGTTCAAACGAGCTTGCTTCCCACCCTTGAAAGCACCAGAAAAAAACAATACCACACCCACCAATACATTAAGGACAATATTATGAAAAATTTTCAACATACATCAGAAATGTTGGAAAATATTTTCTTCCTTCAAGAGTCAAAAAAGAGTAAAGTATTAAATTTATATATCACCATATTTTCACGGTGTGGGCAACTAAATGGCTTTTACAATTATTGCGGTAGCTAAAATTCACATTTATTATTCTGCTACCAGTATTTTCAGTTTAGTAAACGCGAACATGACTTCGATTAGGCATCCAAAAATTCTCATTCATAAATCTGCCACTCACATTCGCAGTTTAGCGAACGCAAACATATGCTCGGCTATGTACAAATACAATTTCCTTACGATTGTAATTTCTCATTTCATGAGTTTTCCGAGTTTCTTAAATGAAATGTAAAAACAGACAGCGCTGTGTTCGCAGTCTATTAGATCAAGAAGCTCGTTCGAAGCGTACATGCTCGGTAAATATATAGATATCTAATTCAAAAACTTGACTTCGAACATCGCAAGCGTGTGCTATCGCACATCGTGAACTTGTACGTAAAAATCACGACTTGTGCGCGGTCGTGTGATCTTGAACTGACTTAGCAAATAAAAAATCCAGGGGCAATTAAAATGGACTTACGATTTATAGTCTAAACTGTTGGAGTTAGATAACCCCAAACGGCCAAATCTTAAAGGTTCCATTTAGACTCGGGTTTGTGAAAATTTTAAAATGAAATCATTGATCATCAAGTCTGAAAGCCACGTCTATCATCGACAACGCTTGTGTACTATTAGATACTACCAGCGTCAAATGAAAAATCTAAATTTTTTTGTGGAAGTGGTGGTCAGATTGCTTCGCTGTGATATAAGAGGCACCAAGCGAGTTCGTCATTGTCCAATTTTATTGATAAAAGCGCGCGTAGTTACTACGTTCACACTGCACGTCATTACAACATTGAAATCAACATGTTTAGCAATTTAAATAACTAATAACTCTGTAGTGCCATGCATGAAATTGACAATGACATTCACTTATTTAAAACTTTGATAATTTCACTTCATTAAAAAGTTATGTATATATATACGTTATAAACCTAGCTTCATAACTGCAAAAGTGTGGTGCAGCAAAATGATACAAGTTCTTGTGAAGACTACGGGTCGTACCTGCGACTTAAGGTCCAAGACCTATTAGAAGAATTATAACTCAAAATTTTGGAGGACACTATTATGAGCAAATTATTCAACCGTCAGTTTTGCGAAATTTTGATTATAAAAAATTACGCACAGTTTTACAACAATGTTCTCGATAATTAATATACATCCGGTGTTCAGTTATGGTTGTCATAACCAAAAATATTTTGCAGTTAGACGCTATGTGAAGTAAGCTCTCTTGCTTCGGTAGTTTCGTTTGAACAACTACCACATCTCAACAATCATCTACAGTCAATTGCAACACTAAGATACTCCCCTTTTGTGGAAAGTTAAGGATCATTCGACAGTGTGAGCTAAGTTACGCATCTATAAAAATAAACTGATTTATTGAATCGAAAAATATCGCTAATATAAACTTGAGGAACTATCAATAACAACACTGCCCGCACTAGTGAATAAACATTGCTGGCTTCTCCAAAGTGTGCGGGCACATGGCATTTTTCGGTGCCCCTGGCAGAATTTTGCCCTCCCCCCGCAAAAAGCCCCCTGGTTAAATTTTTGGCTTCCACCGGTAAAACCATCACCCATATGACATAAAAAATTTGACAAATTTTTTTTACACATTTCTCTTTCCGGCGTAAAAAATTTTACTAATTTCAGAAAAAATTGCTTGAAAACCTGCGTTTAACCTCAATTAAGATGTCTTTGCACCGTATCTCAGCATATTTATTAACAATTTTAGCATTTTTCACTGAAAAATCTCAAATTTTGAAAATTTTTAAATTTCGACCTCCCACTTTACCTACCTGTTCATGCCCCTGACTAAATTCGAAGTACTTCAGTTCCGAACTAGCCCACTACCCGGTTCATGCCCTCTTGCAAAATTTTCGACGAATAGAGAAGCCAGCATAGGTATTTGCGTTTGTGTACAATAACCAGTACTTTATACCAATCGAGTAACGTTTTATCGCTTCTAAATTTTACCGCTATAGGGATTTTGTGTGAATAATTAAACGACTTGCAACACCAATCTATCTCTCAAGTTTGATTAGCAATAAGTCCAATCGGAAGGCCACAAAAAATTTAGAGAGCTTAACACTACTTAACAAAGTTGTTAATTTTTGAGAAGTTAACACTACTTAAGAAGTTAAGTCAGAATTTGCGTAAAAGACAATAGTCACCAGTGTAAACAATCGCTGTATGCTGCATATACGATAATAATGACAAAATTTCGTGATTAATGATTGTTAATACGTCTAACTTGTCTAATCATACATTCTCAAGGTCTGAGGTCTCAGGTAGTTGCAGTGCAGGGAAGGACGGGGGCAGTGCCCTCGGCACTTATGGGTTCGTGCCGCCATGGGTTGTCTAAACACCTGTCAGCGGAGTCGGCGCGATGCCGAGATGGGGAGAGGAAGGCCCGACGCCTCAGAGAATCCATTTATGGGCATGCATGTATATAGTTGACTGAATATACGTCTTTTTACAGCAAGAGAATCTAAAGTAATAAACTAACCGTGTCGCACCAGTCATGTGTCCCTTGATAAATATGCATTGACCCGGTTGAACAGTTCCTTGTAGCTTGCTCAAATACGGCATTGGCTGTAACAGTATATAAGCCATCTTTATAGGCAGAAACGCTATCAACAGCGTATTTCAAACAGTTTTGTTGCTTTTATAAAAGAAATAAAATATTTAAAAAATTTTATATAAATAGTTTGAAATTACCAAAACTACATGGATCTTTTGATCTTAAACATAGTCTATAAACATTTATGGCACCAAAACACAATGCTATCATTTTATTTACCACACTATTGCTTTCGAAGAGTATGAAGCGAAGATCGCGAAGACGTCCTGGCATGGTGCTTTTTATAACATTCTACCCTTTTAGTGATAGCGCAGGATAAACCTATGATCACAAAGGATAGTACCAAATATATATATATATTAACTGATGTCCAGAAATAATCTCTAATACGGTGCCGCTAACGCAAGAAATACACCAGCTTTGCAAAAGCGATATATACAAAAATAATAAACAAAAATAATAATGCTGATTCAAATCGAGCTTCACGAACCTCCTTCAACGTCCCATAAGGACAGTACACCAACAACAAATTACGAGCAACGTTACGACCATTCCAACGAATACTAAAACCACAAGACACCTAATGTCTTTGTCCAATGCCAAAAACGTTAACTTTTGATATTTATAAATATTAATTTTCAAGAAAAATTAAAATTTCAGTTATTTTTAACGTTGTACATTACCCTTAATAAATGTTATATTGTATTTTGCGGAGTTAAGTCATAAATAAGTTAAGAAATTAAAACTTTAAAATTAGAAGTAATTTAAAAGAAGCTAACGCAAAGGTTCAGGTTATGACAAAATATCGACATAGGTGAAATTAACTAGGAAACATTGTGGTAGCACCCTCCCCATTTCTATCGAAAGGTATTTCGTTTTGCCCAGACGCCATATCTAATACGATGATACCTTTTAAAAAGTTTTCTTGTGTTTGCAGAATCGATACCGTGTTTTTCTTTCGCAACGCACATTTCAACCTCAACGTCACGACATATTGTCCAATAATGCAAGCGGTTATACACAAAACAGGACAGTTTTAAACAAAATTATTAAAACGGAATTCCGGTTCCGCTATGAATTTTGACTTTTGCCGGAACCGCTGTCAGAACATCATTCTAGCCGGAACCGGAATTCCGGTTACTTCCTTATATTAATAAATACGTAGAAATTGGTAAAAATAAACATATGAACGTACTAAAGTTTTGGTGCGGAACGCCATCGTACAATTGTGCCCAAATATTAACAATCAATATTCACTGAAAATATTCACAGACAAGCAGTAAAACCAAGAATAGATGCCACTTTGTTGAACAATACGACACTCCTAAACCTATGTATATCCAGCCTGAAAGTATGCTGCGGTGCGCTTCGCAATGTCTTCTTATATTTCATGACAGGACTCTTCATCCGCCCCCCAATATTTGTGGTGAGTATTCTCCCATGAAGTCAATAACGGAACCTTTGTTCCTCCGTGAAACGCAGGAAGGTACAGATGAAATGTTTCCGTTAAATGCAGAACCAACGCGAAACTGACAGCGCCATACTTAGCGTATAAGCTGAAAAGTGTCATATACTCTTTGTAAATATTCACTCTTGATAAAACTAATGTCAATAAGACTAGAATTTAAAGTACCTATCGAATTAACGCGATTTTAAGCAACCAATCATATTTCCATGTGTTAGTTTAACAATTTGTTGTGAATTGCAAAACATAAAAAAGCATACTACATGGAAAACTATCACCTATTAAGTTCACGCTGAATCAGTAGACAAGCACGCTAAACACAGCCAAAGCTTTACCTCCTCCGGGAAATTGGTGGTTTTTAAACTTTACATGGGGATTTTATTGTATGATATCGTATTGTTAATATATATATGTTAGAATTCTGGGTGTAGTGGGTAGTTAATGAAGCGACAATTTCTCACTGGCTGTGACACTGGCGAAATTTGATTTCCGTTATTGGATTTTTAGGGTGATACAAATAATTCAACTTTGGCTGGGTGGACTGGCACGCGAGATTAGGTTAAAATCTCTATTTAGTTAGAGGCGAAGCCCGATTCCAAATCTTCCCATGAAACAGCGGGCCAAAGAGGTTCGAATGGGATCCCTGAGAGATCCGAAAAATTACGTTGCTTATATGTATATATCCCAACAACCAATCTGAGTAATTTTAGGCTCATTATATAAAATAAGCGTCTATAAGAATGCACAAAGGTTTGGTAGGCGTTATTTTTATGACGTAGAACTTGGGTCAAAGTGGGTTCTAACATAATCCCACGAGACCCAAAATACTAGAAAATGGAAATATCTATATCTAGGCATATAGGCCTTTCTGGTCTGACTTTGTAGAGCATTTCATCCTCGCTGCAAATGTATGCTGCTATTATCTCTATATAAGCAGAAGGTATTCCCGAAAATGGTTTTTCAATGGGTCAATGGCACCCAAAATAAACGATAATATATTTCAGAAAAAGATCGAGCCATACGAGTGTTTTTGCACTCTTTTTGTAATCATTTGTTCTCTAAATGAACTGGCACATTGCAAGCACAATAATCGGGTATATCTTCTTAACATTTTCTGGTATTCGGTGGTGAACCTTATATTTTAACGTTCCATATAGCTGTATACCATTATCTCTGAATTACATATTCAACACTCAGAATTCATCATCTTAGTAATAAGACAAACTACTAGTTATTATGCATTTATATCTTCTTAACATTAATCGGGTATATCAATAATATCATAATAATAATAATCGGGTATATCTTCTTAACATATCAAACTGGCTGGTATTCGGTGGTGAACCCTATATTTTAACGTTCCATATAGCTGTATACCATTATCTCTGAATTACATATTCAACACTCAGAATTCATCATCTTAATAATAAGACAAACTACTAGTTATTATGCATCTATATATATGATCTTTTTTAGCCCTTATACAGCTTATATGTGCCAGAAGAGCATCAAAAATATTTGCCTCTGCATCAGTTTGGAGAAATCAGAAACAAAAAATATGTTATATATAACAAAGCAAAAATTCCACTGCTCTGTATTTAGCCGAAAGGTAAGTGACAGAATATTCGGTATTCGGTCGTTTCTAATTCTAGCTATTGCATTTCTGAATCAGTAGTCGACATTGATTAGCAGTGCACCATCGTGGGTTAGCCGCAAGCGGTATTGTTTGCTTAGCGTGTTCTGTTTTACGAACGAGTGCTGGTCGTATTTTTCTGCAGCAACAAGCGGTTTTTGCAACTGTGCAAAAACTAATTCTTTGATAAAATTATACATTAGTTTACTATAACAGGATATCGAGTAGTGCTGCTCAGACAGAGATACTCGTGTTATAAATTATATTACAGGGTTAGTCAACGTCAAACGAGTAATGGATTGACCTTCAACAACGAACTCTATCGGACGTGGAAGCGTATCTTATATGAAACCAAAATTCCGCTACTTAAAATATCACTATTCGCTTTTACTATTTTAAAAACTCAACTAATGTTTTGAAAAAATCCGAAATGGTGAGAAAAATTGAACCGGAATACAAATATATTTGTGTTCCGGAAAGAAGAAAGGGTTTGCGGGTATCATAAGCGTCACTTTTAATGAAGAAATAGTAGATTCGGTTGGACAATACCACAAAATTTGGTGAACATTCGTAACCTGTGTAATCAGAGTTGAAGGCGATTTGTAATAAGCGCGAGGATATTCTCTGGTACTGTACACGAGTGGCCCATATGAACAGTCACTGAACAGGCCCGGAACATGGCAAGTTAACAATACAAAAGCAATGACCGCAGGTATCGATAGAAAGTAGCAAAAAAATAAGACAAATGAGGAAAAATTTAATACAAAAGGACAAAAATTGGATAAAACTTTAACAAAATTGGAAAAATTTCGAGGTCCTAAAAATGTCAAAAATTTACCTCCCTCGTCGCTGAGACCATCAACCTCCGAGCAGACTGATAATTCGTCATCTATCCAGTATACGGTCAAGCACCGCGAATGTTGCTTGTTTCATCCAGTACTTAAACCAGTACAGTTCAGACTAAATTGCAATTAAATTGTTCTGCTATTGCAATGCACCAGCCAACATACCAACTGGTCGCGTAAAAACATTCAAGCTTTCTAACAATACTTTAAAATTATCACTGAAGCCCCTACATATACTCTATAATACTGTATGCTGAACCAGTACAAACGCTTTCAGCCAGGCTAATAACAACGTAATATTGGTATTTCTTGATGTACTTTTATGATTTTATTTTTAATTATTGTATTATGCGTTAATTTTGATTGAAAACTATTAAACTACGTGCACGACGCCTGTGTTCCAGGTATATCGTTTGTTTACAACTTTGCGAATACCGATTAACTTCAATTGCCAGTAGAGTCAATAAATTTATAAATAAGATCTTTCTAAATCGAAACACCCGAGCCTTTCCGAATGGATATTTAATACCACGGTGTGGTTAATGTGATACTGCGTCATTGTAGAATGGAAAGGTCTTGATACGTCTTAGGCTGCTAAAAGCACACCCACAAAACTACATTCGCCTGCATGACGATACAAAGCTAAATTATTTTGCAGACTTGACTAAAGCGGAGTGTGTCGCCGCTCGCAGAGATTCTGGAGATGGTGAATTATTCTGCGTAGTCCAACAACAGAATCGTCAGCCCAAGCTCAGAAATTCTCGGACAAGCTACTGAATTCATAACTAAGTTGTGTGAACGCAATGGCCGAACAGTAAAGGTTCTACATTACCGACAAGTGATTATGGTAGTACTACATCACAATGCCTTGATAAATCGATATTGATATATTTCATGCAGTCATAGTGGTCAAAAATATCTTCAACGGTCGAAATTACCGTTGTCGATCACATCTTAGTATTACACTCGATAGTTTTTAGGGGTGCCGGGACTGGTCCAACGGTTGCGTAGAGCTTCCAAAGACATCAGAGTTTCCTTCCAATAATCGCGCCATTAGACGTATTTCTGTTTCAGATACTTCTGCTTCTTTCAACGACACGCCTTCAGGCATGGACGATTCACCAGTCCAAGCGACATTTTCAGCTAACACGCGATACAAACGTTTTGCTTCGATAGCTAGAATAAAAGCATTGGTCACCATTTTGGTCAAATCGAAATTTCCATACTCTGTAGTTTAAACGACTTCGGTCTCCGCAATTTCTGTGCCGTGTGACACGATATCGTAAGGTTTCAGTTCACACCCGTGATTGTCTGGATTCGTGACGGATATCCTTATTGTATCTTGGTGGACTTGAACCACAGAATTCGGAGACAGTACTGACCGCTAGGACGCTATTCCGCTATTACACTCGAAATCGACCATCGATATCAGTCGAATCCAACTTGCATGATACCAGCCAGCTTTGTACTTTCTGGCGGAATAATAATATCGGTCGATAAACACCATACTTGAAATCAGGGAATAACCGGAACCGTCCATTTAAACCGGATCCGGAACCTGGTCTTCGAAATCTATATATATATTAAAACAGATATATAGTAAAACAGATGAAGGAAGAAATGCAGATACAGTGGATTTAAAATGTGTTAAAAATAACTTTTACATGAAACTTAATGTATTGCGATGGCATTATTGCCTTTGTGAAACTTTAAAGAGACTGAGGAAGCTAACAATGTATATTTATTGATTAAAATGTCGGTTTTATGACACCCAAAGCAAAAAATACCTTCCACTATACACCCTTGCGCATATTGCGTCAAAATGAATGTGCTTATAACGCATGGAGCGTAGAATAAACACTTTCGCTCTGTAGAAGAAACACGTTATAGCTCTGTTTCCAGCGCCTACCTTTACTACACATACGTTTGTTACATGTTACTCTGTAGGAAACTGAACATTATTGGTTTATATGGTTCTAAGATAAAATAAATAGAAGTTATATATACTATAATTTTCTGGTCACACTTATTAGGCTAGCTTTGGGCAACCAGTGTCCGTCAGTTGATGATAATAATCATAACTTTCTATTCACAATGCTATAAATGAGACCAACTGTTATATTGCTCGCACAGTTTCAATGAATACAGTTCATGGGCGTGGACGCAGTTTCTGGCTGCGCTGAAGATACCATTACTTTACTTCAATGTAGACTGATTTACAAAGTTTGCAAGCCCTCTGGCTTTTGATCGACGCAATTTACGTTAGTCAAGCTTACAGATAAATACTTCATCGTAGCCCATACTCTGTTACCGAGTTGGACCGGTTTAAATCTAACATACCACACAGACCTAACGTGATATAGATCTATTAGAATGGGTTCAACATTTTTCAACTAAACGGGTTGTCGGGCTGCGTGATTTTAGCTACGAAGAGCGCCTTCAGTTTTTGGATCTACAAAAACTATCAACTCGGCGTCTCCGTCAGGACTTAATTTTCCTGTACAAACTGTTCAACAGCCATCTATACTACCATGTTGATGATCTATTTGTACGTTCAATTAACACGCAAACTAGGGGTCATCCATATAAACTCCGTCCACCAACGGTACCTCATCTAAACGCCGCCCGTTACTTTATAAATCACCGCGTGGTTAACATCTGGAATGGTCTACCATCCACTGTGGTTACCGCCCCCTCCCTGGCCTCGTTCAAGAAGCGCCTTCATGCCTCAGGACACGTACCTGAGATATAAATTTGGTCTGCTGCTGTTCTTCGTGCGTTTCAGGCATCAATAACTTCAACTATCCGCCGATGTCAGCCATCGACATTCCCTCTGTCACCAACGATATACTCCCAACAATGAACGACAATTTGGTGTGCTTGTTGGTGACGGATCAAGGTAGATAGAATGTGTAAAATAGCTGCTACAAGCATCGACCTGGCTTTGTTAACAAACTCCTGTAGGTTAACATAAAAATTCCTGGTGAAATCATGTGTCCTACTTACGTTTCACACTGTAAATTGCTGAGTTTTTTCAACGCCTTCTTTAGGTTCCTTCGACTCTTCAGCATCCGATTCTCTTACCGATTACTGTCATCGAACGGTTTTGCCGGCTACTGGGATGCTCTTATCTTGATAGCACGGAGTAACCGGAATTCCGGTTCCGGCGAAAATCGTGTTCCGGTTGCGGTTCCGGCAAAGGGCAAAAACCATACCGGAACCGGAATTCCGGTTTAACTAAACAATTTGCCGTTTGAAACGTAAGCAGGGCACATAATTTCAGTAGGAATTTTTCATAGCAGCTATTTTACACATCCAGAAGTCTGTGCGGTACGTTTCAATTAAACCGGTCCAATTCGGTAACAGAGTATGGTTAACGCAGAAGTACTTAGGGTAGTAGTACTTAGTAGTACTTGGCTAACATTAATTGCTTCAAGAACTCGCCAATGCGCTTGTAAACTTGGTAAATCAGTCTAAATTGAGGTAAACTAACGTTATCTGCAACGTAGCTAGAAACTGCTTTCTTGGCAAAGAACTGTATTTATTGAAACTGTGCGAGCAGCATCAAAGTGTGTCTCATTTATAGCATTCTGATTAGAAAGTTATCATCATTATCATCTAACTTACGGGCACTGTTTGTCCAACGCTAGCCTAAAAGTGTACCTGATCAGAAAATTACCTTCTATCTATTATTTTCTCTTAGAATCATATAAACCAATAATTTCAAGTTTCCTACAGAAGAACATGTAACAAACGTATGTGTAGTAAAGGAAGGCGACTGGAGACAAAGCAAAAGTGTGTATTCTACGCTCCAAGCTTTGTAAGCATATTCGATTTGACGCAGTATACGCAATGGTGTATGGTGGAAGGCATTTTTTGCTCTGGGTGTCCAAAAATCGACATATTTGATCGATAAATAAACATTATTAGCTTCCTCAGTCTCTTTAAAGTTTCAGAAAGGCAACAATACCATCGCCATTAAGTTTAATGTAAAAGTTATTTGTAATGCATTTTAAATCCACTATACATACCTTTATTTCTTCCTTCATCTGTTTTACTATATATATATCTGTTTTTATATTATATATTATAAGTTAGAAACCAGGTTCCGGATCCGGTTTAAATGGACGGTTCCGGTTGCTGGTTACGGTTCCGGCAAATTTCGTTTCCGGTTATTCACTGCTTGATAGTTAATTAATACCTGAAATTTTTGGTAACATGATATCTCCAATAACTATGGCAACCGGCATGTCTGGTTGTCATACGAGTTTGCACGTATTGCGCTTTGTCGCCTAAGTGGATCATCGCTCCAAGGTCTTGTTTGCTGTAGAACCATCCGTGTGAAGCTTGTACCGACTGAAGCATTCTTCGTACGTACACTTTTTATAATATGATAGTCATTTGCACTCCAGTATTGACCAAACCACATAATTTATAAGAATTGATTCGCACGTCGACATATAAACACGACTTAATCGAGCGTTCCAAGGCACAGGTGTTAATGCTTGCAACTCGTGATGTATCAGTCACGTCTTCCGTGAACAAGTAGTTTCAAGCAATACGTTGCACCTACTTCGTTCAGTTACCTGCTATTGCTACCTA